>JAGDQP010001446.1:70981-122615 GCA_022664845.1 Lepisma saccharinum | reverse complement strand
TATCGTCGGACTTCACCTGGCTGATATCCCGAGAACATCTGTATAATATTCGCCGCCAGGAAAGCTTCAATTCTTATTTCATATTACTAAATGTTTGAAACACATAATTAATACCATCTGAATTTCATATTCGATTAACTCTTATTCTAACATTTTCCATTCCATGTATTCTTTCAACTGCTCGTATCTATGAACTATGACCTAAACATCTGAATCAGTTTAAACAAAACAATTATACTGGCTATTATAACACTCTCTCCTTCTAAAATATCATATTCACTTCTTTGCGTGTAGTTAATAATCAGAAGAAATTAAATCAAACATATTCAATTAAATTCACCTAAGGTAACCTAACCTATTCAAGTAAGCACGAACTTTACTTCATACAATCTATTATAATCCTGGCATATCTCCCAATTAAGTTTTGTAACAAAGTAATACATTACTTGAAATCCAAAATATTTCTCGTTAATTGATTTTCTCCTTCGATCATCAAACTTCAATTCATCCGATAGCAATCCAGTCCATCCATTTTTCACATACTCCATGAACTCTGCCTTCAAACTGTTGCGACCTTCCCCACAACCCCTGGTTTTCACTTTGTTGATCATATTCTGTTCGAGCTGTTTTGTACTCTTTTTGACCCTGTATGTACTTCTGGCTTCTCTTTCTCATTTCTGAACTCTTCTCTGTTTCCTGATGAGTATGGCTTTCCTCTATTCGCTGTATAACTATTGATTCCTTCAGGACTTTCGAATTTGAAACGGTCGACCCAACATAGTTCTGATTCTGGCTTAAAGTTTGTACTCCTAAGTTTACTGAATTAATCCGGTCTGTTTGAGCTGTTACAATGCCGTCTTCTAGTACTCACATAACCTTGTTTAGGTTTCTTCATATATTTTTTTTTCTTTCTAGTTTGCTGTTTGTGTAAATCTGATTTATACTATCTACTTCCTGCTTACCAGGTCTGTATCTACATTTAATACCACGACGTGTCCACTGTCTACCACACATGACGTGTTCATTGGTATTCCGGTCTGAAGCTCTTAAAGGAGGATCTATCAAGTCTAACTTGGTTGTTATATAGCATCCGCATACCATAATGTGCACCTTTCTCTGGCTAATTACTCACTGCTTGACCCCTTCGACTGTTGCAACAACAGCTAACCCAATGATTTCAAGATTCGGCAGGCGGTATAAGCCGGACATTTATTTGGTGTTTTGTGAATCAGCCCGCAACGTCTACATCACCCTCTGTTATTCATCCATTGTTTCTCTGCCTGGTTCAATCGCTCTGTACATTTATTTGCATGTCTTCATGATGATCAGAACGAAATGACTGAGCAGTAGAATTTAAGTTTGTCCGTGCAGATACAAATTGTTCCATTCTTTCATTCTGTAATATGATTCGTCGGGTTACTGGTAAAAGTACTCAAGTCCATTTTTTAAAAACTGGGATTACACGACTAAGGTAGTCAAAACAATCAATCTATGGCTGGTAAAATTACAACAGTACATATATTATATTAACATATGCGATAAATTTGACAAACTCTGTGATTTATAATAGCAATTCAAAACCTCTACACTGCATTTCTCAAATTCTGTGGAAGTAACCTGGATACTTTTACCAATAACCGCACAATATGTACTCTGTATTTATATTTGAACGGATTAAGTGAAAAGAATGCCTTGTAGCTCTATAGATACTAAATACGCACTGATCCAGAACTGCACCGTTCAGATTATTTCCAAAGTTAGAGAAACTGGCATGTGTTTTCACCTTTGCTATGAAATCTAATACTGATTGCCCAGATTCCTGCTGCATTTTGAAAACTCATAACGGTTTCCAATAACTAGTTTGACTAATGGCCATGTACATCACTTTCCATATAATTTTTATCTTAGTTTTAATCCATATATAAAATTGTGTTTGCTATTACTTGACTGTTGTATCATCTTCAGATGTACTAGGTCCTGAAAATGCAAGTCACTGCCCACGCAAAGGTTCTATCACCAGCCTTGTCGCTATCGTAAGTACTTGAAAAACGTAGTCAAAACCATTTGCATTTTATATTCGATTAACTCTCCAGTAGGTGCGTTCACCTTACAGGTGCATTCCGAAACAGTTTTTGCTGTCGTTGTTGGAAGTGATCTGCTGGTGACTACCCGCTCGATATCCTCTTAACTTTCGTTGTTTCTCCTAACAGTGTGCTCGTGAACTTAAAGGCGGACGTGTCATCACCTCACATGTGAAAAGCGACTAATGGTATAAGTATTTTAATTTTGGAACTCTTCCTTTTATTTTACACGCTGTTCATTTTATATGCATAATGACACAATAAGATGTCTTAGATTCTAACAGCTAGAAAGACCCCAAAAATGAGCTTCACTTATGAGATATGCTGCTAAGCATCCGGATAACCTCTTTGCTGTTTACGAGATGTTTGTGCCCTTTCTTCTGCACGTTTTTTCGGAATACATTTAAATATTACTTTTTTTTTTACTTACTTACTTATTCCCTGAATGTAAAGTTTGTTACTACAAACATTTTTAAGCACTGGAAACATTTTTATGGTGCCATATAGAGAAACATCTCACAGATGCAATGCGCCAATCTGTGTTTTGAAATTGAACGCACCTACTGGTGTCTTAACGCTTATTCTGACATTTTACATTCCATGTATTCTTTCAACGAAGTCAATTGCTCTTATCTATGACAATGACCTAAACATCTGAAACAGTTTAAATAAAACATCATATTCGCTATTATACCAATTCTTACAGTGACAACTCAAATTATTCCTTTTCGCCTTTCCACAATTCAACAGGACTCTTCTAAAAGAATGAGCAATCCTACCTAACTTTTTTTTATCAACCTACATAATCTAATCATTGACTAATGTATAATGCGAAGAGGAAATGTTAAAACGTAAGGTTACAATTTAAGATTGTTACATTTATAATAACGAAGCAAATATCTGTATACATATCAGTATAAGTATATCAGTACTCTTCCCTTTCGGGGTAAAGGGAAGAGTGACGCAAGAATTCTACTCATAAAAGAAGTGATATCCATTTTGCGAGTGACTTTCTTTGTGTCACTAAGGCAGAAGTGTTTCCTTTGTAAAAAAATTAATAATATAGAGACTTAGTATCCTCTTTTTCCCCATAGTGACACAAAGAAAGTCACTCACAAAATGGTTATCACTTCTTTTCTGAGTAGAATTCTTGCGTAACCCTTCTCTTTACCCCGAAGGATCACTTATTTTGTAAGGCTGCATATTAAAAAAAAAAGGAACATAGTCTTCATACAAAAGGTCGATTTTGGACCATGGAAGGCTCCGTATCTCGAAAACGGTAACTCCTAGAAAAAAATTAAGCATCAATTTGCTTCTACGAGGTTCGCAACTGACCCCCCAAACTCCCTGGTACGAACCATTTTTTGCTAAAGCAAAATGATAGACAGAATGACAGAGGCCGTTTTCTATCATTTGTGAAAATTATGTGATTGGGCTGTAGATTACGATTTCGAAAGTATCGGCCACCTATATGGTCTGGGGTTAGTGCTATCACCAGAAATGTGGAATTCTGAAATTTTTTTCCGGACCGCCCTAGGGAACCCCAGGGAGGTTCTATTGACCCAATTTCAAGTTCAAGATCAAAATCGGGGTTATAGTTCGTTAGATCCGAAATTAGCTGTATATATGTGAGTGCCGCTAATAGACTCTTTTCTTAGCGTCACTCGAAGAACTACCGTTCTTCGTAATTAGGATTATGAGTTCCTAGGAGAAACGGTATTAGAATAGGCCCACGTTATAAACAATATATAGAATGTGAAATAGTTCTCGTCGATATTGAGTATAATGAGGACATTGAAATGTGATATGTTCAATGTCACTAACTGACCTATCACATGAACAAATTGAAATGAAACGTTGTCATTGTCGGTATTCAGGCGTTTGAAGAATGTGAAGTAGTAATCAAATTTAGTTGAATTAGTTGTGGTCTTGGCCATCTTTTCGAATAGATTGTGCCATGGATGTGGGAATGGGATGGGTCTGTATGAAATCAGTTATCACATCTTACAAGATGTTGGTTAGTAATATAAAATATTTGTTTTTCTCCAAGTGCTCCTTGTCGAGCAAGAATATCAAAGCGTTTGCCTAGGTACACTGTTGTGACGTCGTACGTAACTTGATACATTGCAACTCATTACATGCATTTTCGTGGTAACAGTTCTAATCGTTAGTTGCATCCAGGTTGTAACGTCACCTCGCATTACGAGATGCCTATATTCTAGTATGAGACCCCTTAATAGTTTATATAAAATCACCTTTGGAATTTCAAATATTAAATGTATTTATAAAATTATCAGCCGAAGCTTATGACATATGCAAATTTTTAGTATACCTAAATTTATAATTTTGACACATACTATAACTACCAAAGACATTATACATAATAAGCAGTAATACCAAACACTTTCGATAGAAATTAATTACCAAATTATGCAAAACCTCTATGGGAGACAGTATAATTTTCTTATAAAATCTATGTCATGCACCTATATAAACAGCGCAAGCTGTATCTAAAATCAGTTCTGCTAGAACTCCAGAAGTGGACGGAGCTCTAAATAAAGGTGCTAAAGAGAAACTTATTTGCCTTGTTTTTATTTGTTGTCTTGTTTTCTCCTTTGCTTACATTTTCCTTTACATACATCCCTCGGTCTCCTGTAGTAGGAGGTGGACCACATATTCATATACACTGTAGAAAATTTATATGTTCCCCCGGGTTGGTTAGTCCATACTGATCTCATCTTGTCTTTCACGTTAAATCCAAAATCCTACGCCCACAGCTGGAGTCAAAATACATATAAGGGTCTCACATATATTTATTGTTCTCGCATATTGATAGGGTACGTTCGGGTGGTATCAGTAGCGTATCATTATAAGGTAAATTTACCGGACCAAGGTGATCGCTCTTAAAATTTGTAGGATGCTAAGTGCATCTGTATAGATACAGCTATTTGGAATTTCCTTTTCCAATATGTATAGGAGAGCCTGACGAACTCCCATTGTTTTTACTTCAAACAGGATGTTTCAGAGTACTTCATAATCTAATACTCAAGCTCAAATATCATCTTGTAACCAATGTAAGAAAAATGTTACTTCAGAAACTACAAGAACAACCACCCGCATCAAGCAGATGCCAACAAAATTAACAGATAAAGATTTTTTAAACCAACCGACAAGACCAAAAGGCCACAACAGGTAACACAAGACCTCTCAGCAGCTAAATCTACTTCAGATAAATCTACCCATACTAATACACATGTTTATACACGTTCAGATTGTAACAAGGATTCAGTGACCTCTTTACACGTTAATATACAATCAATTAACAATCAATTAGAAATAAAATTGGTGAATTACAGGCATGGTTAATTTATTAAAATGTAGCAGTCTGCATAAATGAGCACTGACTCCAAGAACCAGAATTAAAATTGTATGTACCGGATAGGTATAATTTAGTAAGGGGGGCTATTGTACAACAAATTTAAATTATGGAGGAGTCTCAATTTACATAAAGGATAATTTAAATATGCAGTACTTTAATCACCAATGTATTGAGGCAATTTTTGAATCAGCTGTTTTCCATATTCCTTCAAGTAGAATCATAGTGGCCTCTATTTATAAAATATCGCAAGCTGAAAATGATTTATTTATTTGAAGGCTTGACAACTTACTATCTTGTTAACGAACTATAAGAATCACACTATATTGATCTTTGGTGATATAAACATATATAATAGAGAAAAGAGAAATAAAGTAAATGACTTACCAGATAAATTTAGGTCATGTAATATGTACTGTATAAATGTCAAATCTACCAGGAAAGAAGCATGCCTACATAATGACACAACGAATGTATCTAAAGGCTTGATTAGTGTAGACATCTTAAAACTTTGTATACCTGATCATGATGCCTTGTTCCTTAAAGTACCCACATTATATTCTCAACCAAACACAATGCTAGAAATATGTAAGTCATTTAGAACACTAGTTGAAAATCATATAACTTCATTAAGAAACAAATTATGTATTGTAATTGGAAACACATCTTAAGTGAATATGGCGCAACATGTATAAACATTGAAGACTTATTTGCCACCTTTTTAAATACCATAGTAAGTGACTACAATGAAATTTGTCCCCCCAAAAAAGATAAAAATTAAACATAAATCCGGTTTAAGTAAATGGTATAGTCCTCGCCTAAACAGACTTAGAATACAACTTTTAGTGTATCACATTCAACAATGTAATGAGTTAGTTAGTAAGGATAAATATAATATAATAAGAAAAATATAATATAGAACAGAACTCAAATTATCAAAATATACTACTAATGAGAATTTATCATCAATTTTAAAATTCAGAGTAAGGCCGGTTGGAACCTTATACTAAATGAAACTAAAGGGAAAGGTTTGACTCAGAAATCTCAATAACACCTAATGAATTTAATGTTAACTTCACTCAATTAAAAACACAGAAAAAAAGTAAGTCAAGTCATACCCCAAAGTAACAAATCCAAAGAAAAAAGTATCAAGAAGAAAGTTCAATTGAACTCCCATTTTTCCATATAATGTATATAAAGCTATTAATAACTTAATCAACGTACGTGCAGAGGATTATTAAGCCTTTCGAAATTTATGAAAAAGATTAGTGATGTAATTATATACCTACTTTCCATTTTAATAAATCGTATGATGATCGAGGGCATTTATCCTACACGCTTGAAAGTTTCGATTACAGTACCGATCTCTAAAAAAAATGACAGGTCACTACGAAATAACTATAGACCTATCTCAATAGTACCCCTCAAGTAACAGAATATTGCATCCATAACCAGATTTACACCTACATTGAACTTAACAATTTATTATCTGACGCATAATATGGGTTTAGGCCTACGTTATCTACTATTAAAGATGTTGAAATGTAATATCCTCAATGTATGAAAAATAAATTAACAGCTAGTGGCACTATGTTTGACCTGAGTAAACCTTTTGATAGTGTGTCGCATAAAATTAATAAACTGAAATCTTATGGCGATAATTGTATAGAACTTAATCTAATATCGTCATACCATCATGGCCGAAAACAAATAGTACAAGTGAATAATTTGAGATCAGATATGTTAAATGTTCTACAAGGGGTTCCACAAGGCTCGGTCTTAGGATCACTGCTGTTTGTTATATATGAAAGACCTGCCAAGCTATTTACTATGTAAAACGATTCTTTATGCAGATGATATGACATTATTTACCACTAGCAATGATACTGAATTACTTAAAGAAAAAAAAAGGAATAATTGAAACGGCAACAAAGTGGTTTAGTATTAGTGACCTCTTTATAAATCATACAAAAACAGAGGAAATACTTTTTTAATTTGAATATACCAAACTATGACAATAAGCATTTAAAGATATTAAGTCTAATAATAGATCCAAAGTTGAACTGGGCAGACATACTAAGAAGCTATATAAGAAACTAACTAGAGTGATTTTTTACTCTACAAAATACAAACAGATGTTAGTAGAAATGTATTATTACTGGCATCTTCTGGATTGTTCCATTCTCATTTAACGTACGGCACCGTACTTTAGAGAAACTCTGCTGGTGCAAAAACTGCCGTTAAGAACTCTGCTGGTGCAAAAACTGCCGTTAAGTGGCAGAAAAAAGCCATTAGGTGTACTGATAATTTAAAACCATATGAATCATGTCGAGAAAATTTTCTAAATACTAGAAAACTTTCTTATATACATATATTACCTAGTATTTATGTACATAGTTGTTTAATGCACGCCGAAGAAAATTATTGTAAATATAACCAGAGATCTAATGTTCATACTCATAATACCATAAATAATTATAAGATAGACAAACCAGGGCTAAGATGAGCTAAAACGCAACATAGCTACATACATGAAGGAATACGTTATTCAATACATATCTAAAGACTGCTCACACAACAACCATACAACTTTTCTCCTCAGTATTAAGCAATTACCTTAGAAACAAAGTCTTTTATATGGTAGAGGAATTTGAAACAAATGAGTTGGAAAATATTGATAAAGATAAAATGAATTGTATGGGCGGTAACAGCACTATGGCTTACGCCCTTCCCGATGGAAAATATTGAATTCTAGAAGGGAATCAATGTGTGATAGTGTGTGTTAAATATGATGAAAATATGTACCGTTGTATTCATATTCATACTTTTTTATAAAATTGTAAAATAGGTAGAAAAAAAACTACACTTACATGGTAGATACTTGAGACAGGTGTACAATAACTTCATAAACACAATAGAAAAAATATACGTTTCGCAAAAGCGCTCTCAACAGGTAGGAGAGAAAATGGACACAGCGGACAGATGCGAGACTGGTGTTAAGGAAATGTTGTCAATTGATGCTGTGTGGCATTGTGGACAGGTTCAGGGTGTCTACAAATTTCTGCAGACAAATTACTCAGACTTTTCCAGGTATTCATGTAGTATTTTCAGAAATTTCCAGTACCCATACGAAAGAAAAAGCACCATTTAAGACTAAATTTTCTGTAGTTTGTTATCTGAATAGTAGAGTGATAGACTGCTGTTAGCACTTGGTAGTGTAGTTCATATTATAACTGTCGGAAAACTATTGTATGTAATTATCGGAGCTTTTAGAGATTCATTATCGCGAAGAAGTAGTACAAATATGATTAAATGATGTTGGTCTACGCAATGGGCTTCCACAACAGATTTTCTACCTTTCTGCCATCAAACTTACTGTTTGTTTAGACTTGAACTCCGCCGTTGCAAGTAGTACACATTTTATATTTCATTCAACACTAATGTAACTTCTTCTGAAGATCTAGTTTTCTGTTAATGTCTTGTACAGCTTTTGTAGACTCTTCTATAAGCTTGGTCTTCTTCTGCTGAAAATTCTTTATGTCAGTAACCACACGCTTTCGCTCGGTTTCTTTTTGTTCCGTTTCCTTTAACTCTTCTTTCTTCTTGGCACATTGATCATGCATTTCTGGCTGCATGAATCATGCTTTTTGTAACAACAACTTTTTCCACCCCTCCAGTATACACAACACTGTCATACACTAGACTCTGTGCCACAAGAGACTGTTCACGTAGATTCTCTATTAAGCATTCTTTGTTCACGGAGAAACCACGCTCCACAGCTGCATTTCCGTGAGATAGCATTAATAGTTTCTTCAGAAATGCCACAAACGTATCATCAACATCCCCTTGCACCAAAGGTAGCACATGAAAGAACCAGAAATGATCAAGTCTCTCCTTGTAAACATGCAAAGAATCTGCTGCTGTTCTCACTGCATTCTTTGAACACACAATTATGTACTGTCTTTTTATGGCATCACATGCTGAACCACTGAAATGATTAGCTTTGAAAAGCTCATCTAATATAACGTTCAGCTGTTCTTTGCCAGTGACATCACTGTTAAGTACCGATTCTGGGGAAATGCAAGCCAAACCAAAAGTTGAGTTGTACTTCAAGGGACATTGACTGAGCACTTTCTGGATGAAAGAAATAAGAATCTTTGTACAATCAGTTCGGAATTGGAGCATTTGACGGTCACTTATTTGATTTGTTCTTCTCAAAGCAGCTCGTGTACTGAATCCTAAGTCAATGTTCTCTGTACCTAAGAGTACATCACCATCTTTAGATAAGTCTATCTTGCACAGATCTTTTGACGAGCTACACTTCTCAAGGTCTGAGTTCTTCACAAACCTTCCTATGATGAATCCGACTAAGGCAGATAATGCCTTGTACAAATATGGCACCAACGGTTCATTGGACTGGAATCTTGTCAAAAATGATTCACAGTCTGCAGCCACAGTTTGAAAGAAAGCTAACTTTGCCTCTAACAGAGGATCCTCAAACCCCTGGGAAATGTTTTTGAATCTCTTACAGTTTACTGCAAGCTTCTTCTCCTGTACCACCTTCACATACTTTCTCAAATAAGGTAGTAACACAATACACAATAGCATGCTGAGTTACATCAACATTACACAGGGCAGAACTTTTTTGGGAACATAGTACATCCAGTATATTTTGTAAAGTCATCTCTTCTTGCAGGTACATTTTTGAATAAGTTATATAAATCACGAAGAAATGTTACAACACCAAAGTCACTCTTCTGAAAAAATGTCTTAAAGGCCCATGTAACACATGCAAACCACAACTTCCCAGTTCCAGGATTTTCTTACCATCAGAGCTATCACTTTCTAGATCTTTCTTCAGGTCTGCTAACAGCTTCCAATTTACTGTCGGTCCATCCATTGAAACTTGTATAATTTTTCTTAACTTCAAGGTGCATGTAGATGAAGGATTATTTATTGCAGGCAATAAATCGGATGCTGTGGTATGACCCAGAAATGCTGAATCCAAGTACCTTGTAGACATTTCACTTTTTTCTTCACTCCAGTAACGTACAAGAATATCTAACTGTTCCTTCTGTGAAACTTTGTTCAAAGACTCAGAAAACAATGGGAAATAAATTAACAGCGTTAGCTGCACTTCTCTTTGACTGATGATTAACCACCGTGTTGATGCACCACCGTAGTATTTCTGCACTTCTAACACTGTTTTTCTCCAAAAATTTTTTCATCCTTGACTGTGACGAAGATTCACTGGATTCACTTACAGTGTGTGTAACAGATGCAGCTACACACACTGTAGCTAGTGTTCGATATTCAACAACTCGTTATGGTTTTGTTCTTTGGTCAGGTTGTTATCATTACAATGAAGGAGACACTGTTGCTTTCTTTCCGTTTCCAAAGGACTGAAACTAGAAAAGTGAAATAAGCCAATTACGTAAGTAAACAAATTTCTCGCAATTTTGAATACGTTGATATGATTGTAAGGATAATTCATCGTTGATTGCTGAGTTCTTGATTTTAAAAAGATAACAATTATACCTACGAAGCTTAAATTGAAGTACAGACTCAAGAAGATAAATACGAGTGCTAAAATGAAACCTTTGTACCGTATGTACAGTTACAAAAATTTATATTGTAGGTAAAGTATACAAGGTACAGCATAAATCAAGATTTTGAAAGTTAATAGTACCTTTGTATGTGTTTCTTAAAAACATAAATTACCGGAATAAAAATTAGCTACTTAACTTATTATTTTTACTGTTCAAATCTCGGTCACATGAAAGTAAACATACATGCTTGGACTCAACACCATTTTCTACTCTTTCAATCAGTTTCCGCTCTTCACCGAAATAATCAACACTTCGAAAAATATTAACAGCCATTACTTCCATAACTGATTTTCTACTTTTCTATCAAACTAACTGTTTGTTTAGACTTGGCCTCCGTCGTTACTTTGGTAATCAACCGGATGTGGCGTCAAGACTTTAGTTTTCCATTGACAACATGGCGTTTCCTTCACACGAGTCCCGCACCTGTTCGCTCTGCCCATTTTCTCAACCTAAACATACATCTTTTCTATTGTGTTTGCAAAATTATTATACACCTGTCTCAAGAATCTACCATGTAAGTATCCTTTATTTTCTGTTTTACTATTTTATGTATTCCCGCGTTGGACTTACTTTATTCATACTTCCTATGTATATTGACGAAACCGATTACAATTATAAAATTGTTCATAAGTGAATAAATCTACTTACATTAGTTGTGGTGCCCAGGCCCCCCAAAACAACATGATGATAATGTTTCAAATTATGTGAATAGAGTAAAACTGCATGCGCCAAGTGATCATAAATAGATTATTTTTCTCAAACAGAGTGAAGATGGCTTAAAGTACTGCTGGAGGAGGATACCGAGGTTTCTACTCCAATTTCCAGGCAGAACTGCCTTACACTCAATCCTCCATATAATGACTTATTGTGTTAAGTGTTAATTAGAGCTCACGGATTCCCTCAGGAAGTAACGAAGGTACTAATTCCCATATATTCTTTATTTACTATTTATATTGCCTATGCGATCACCTATGCTCCTTTCTATTTTCGTAGAAAGATCTTCTGCAGACTATCACAAGAACTTTACGAAAAAACCTACATTATACTGAGACCATAAGAGCCGTGGATTGTCTCTGTACATTTTGGACATGATTCAACACGTAGTTCTGGAAGTTTAAAATAAAAATGTAGAATTGAAATTTTACAATACCATTTCAAAATATTTCTACGAATGTGGGAAATACGAGTACTAGTGTATTGTGTGGGCCAGTGCCTTGAAGGCCCTTCCAGAACCGTTGAAATGAATATTGACTCTTTCTCAGATTGACTTCATTGTCCTTTGAAAATGCTTCAAGCCTGCGCATAGTTTGTCAACAATGATTCTGAGAGTGGTCCAATATTTTCGTCCCTATACAGGTTCATGTAAAAGTTACTTCATGAACTTATTGGAATTCAGACAAAGTAAAAATAAGTTAAAATCAAAGAAAGCACAGAAACCATGTTCGGATTCTCTTACAGCAAAAACCTTCCGAGAATGTTTCCGAAATTTTGGTATTTCAAGAAGATAAAAAAGTATTTTTCTAGAATATATAGATCTTAAAAGTATGTAGCATATATAAGGAATATGCTTTAAAATATTACATGTTTTAATATATTTTTGGATATATACCGTATATACCTCAGAAAATATTTTCGTATTGTTTTAACACTTCCTTCATGAAAACGGAACTAATCTTTAAGATATTGCTTCAAAATATTTTTAGTAGTTTGAAAATTCTCTAATACAGAAGGGAAAAAAAAGTTGTTGATAATTAGAAATATAAGCAATAGTCCACGAAGATATTATTCCAGATATAACAAGAATATTTTTTAATTCTTTTACAATCATTTTCCAGAAAAGAAAATTTTTAAAAATAGCAGCAATATTTTAAAGATTTACCGGAAGAATTTCGTGCTGTGTGGAAAAAATTTTAAAGGTTACAATATACCAACATTGTAGCGACCATCACAATAGCCGCGAAACTGGATTCGGGAAACGGCTCGGGATCAGGGTGGGGGTGGGGTGGGGTAGGTATGCAGGTAGTTAGTTACAATATTAGTAAACTGATATTTAGAATGTTACCTGTATAACTAAGTTCTGTATACAGAACTTCCAATTCTATATAAGTAAGTTCTTAAATTACGAAAACTGGACCAGTAGTTTGGGAAATATAAGCTTTCAAACGAGCACTACGCTTACACTACGGGAGCTTGTGGACATATTGGATTGGGGTGGTTTGTCGGAGTACGATTCCTATTTAATATGACCATGGGAACAATGTAACAAGCGGCATGCTTATACTACAAAGTGCAGCGTATCTTCCGTAAGGACCCCTACTAAAATATATCCTTGACATTAATATTTAGATGACCTACAATACAAGTAAAAGAAATTAGTCTTTTCGACCATCCTTTGTACAGCATGAAGAGCAAACATACATTTTAGGAATTATAAATTATTAAAGATATTCGAAATGTCAAACCTGGAAGACAAACCAACAAATGTCAAGATACACTACAGAAAGTGGGCGCAAAAAGAGCGATAAAAATACATTTTCAAATTGAAGAACAGAACTGAACTGTTGTTGAGGGAATACAAAGGAGATAAAGAAAACAGGAGTAAAAGTAGAAAATTCTGTTCTAATGTCGCGAATGATAGCAGAAGATTGCAACTTACTACGAAAGACCTGTCCATTGTCAAATCATCAACGTAAGAATAAATTATAGAAGTAGTTTTAAATGTTTTGTTAGACATGAAAATTCCTACTTACGTCCGCAGTAATTCCCCTTTATCGCAAAGCAATTTACAAGGGAATTCAGAAACTGGATGTACACATACTTCTCAATCATTACTTGTAACCAACAAACAAACCCCCATTTGTAAACGTCAAATGTTCCTGTTTACTTTATGTGGTGTATAAAATATGCTTTCCCTGATGCAAGGTATTCAAAACATTATTTGCATTATTGAAAGGGAAATGCCAATATTTAAATACGAAGTAGTGTCAGGAAATGAAAAAGAAACGGAAGAAGAAGGAAGAGATAAAAGATATGAGAAAGTGTATTATTCGAACGTTAAATTAATTCACGTTGTTCTCGTCTATTTAAGAGTTGCCAGATTCAAGCGGAGAAGTGCTGAACCTGTGTACACGAAATATATATATAACCGAGACCACAAAACGAGAGTCTACCCATATGTCGGGTACATATAATATGTACATATTACATATACATATAATATAATATAACTTTCACCGAATATAGTGTCCGCCGTTTTAAATTTTCCAACTCCTAAGACAAAAAAGAATGATAAGTCTTTCTGCCGGGTGCTCAATTTCGTCGCCGGCACATCCCTAATTTCCCTTTACACTGCGTACCCTTATTTCATCTGTTAAAAAAGGACGTCAAATTTCATTGGTCAGAACAGTGTCAGGCCAGTTTCAATCTATTGAAACAATTGATTACATCGGCAACAATTATCCTTTTTCTCCTGAGAAAACCTCATAAGTTTTCATTGACAGTTCTTATGAAAGCCTAGCTGTGGCCCTTTTGCAGTGCGGAGAGGATAACATATTCCATCCTATAGCGTTTGCTGAAGACGCCTAATTCCCAGTGCTGAAGACGCCTAATTCCCAGAGAAAAACTACATTGTTCTAGATTTGGAAGCCGCAGGCGCATTTTACGTCTTCAAATATTTCTTCTACGGGACAAGTTTCACAGTTTTCTTCCGACAATGCTGCTCTCAGTTACCTACGCACTTCTCGTAATCTTACGGGTAAATTAGCTATGCTGGCGATATTTTTCTGAGCTCGATTTTGAAATAACTCATCTTTCAGGGGTGAGAAACTCCCTCGCCGATGGACTTAGCAGATGCCCTGTGCCTCCGCCTCCAAAAGAAGAAGTGGATTTTCAGACTGCTCTGTTCACTTTTCTCTAGAACCATCAAAGCTCCAGCAAATACAAAGAGATGATTATTTCGATAAAATCATAAACATCCTCGAACATCCCCAAAATTTGTCCAAATACCCTCCGAAATTCCATCGAACAGGGAAACAGTACGTCCTTCGTAATGGGACCCTCACAAAATCCATCGTTATGCGAATAGAGCACGTTCCCTTCCGTGTATACCTCAAGACCTACAACATAAAGTAATTTTGGAATTTCATGGAGAGGGCCCCTTATCTTCTCAATTTTCGGCTTCAAAATCATTTCATCATCTCGTCAATCGTGGCTTCTTCTCATCGATGAAAAGGACAGTCTTTTACAAAATCAAGAGATGCTTAGCATGCCAGTTAGCTAAACCTCCAGGGGAAAAAAAGCCTCACACTTTACGGACCACCCCGCTGCCCCCATTCCGTTTTTCAGACTTCTGATTGACCAGAAAGGGCCTTTGGGGCCCAGCAACTCATTCCGTTGTCCTGGCGATTATTGACACCTCAACGCGCTACGCCATTACTGTCCCGCTACGTACAGTAATAGCCGAAACAGTGGCAGACGCCCTAGTCCGCCATGTATTCATGGCTCACGGGACACCACACGTTATTTCTTGGGACCGCTCTTCGGTTCATTCTTCTGATCTCTTAAAAGAATTAGCAGAAAGGACTAGAGTTCACCTATCCTTCTGTCCCACAGAAGGCTACTATCAGATAGGAATCGCGGAAATGTTCCGCTCAACGCTCTTTAATTTACTACGTCCCTGGACGATTAACTATCAACGTGGTCCAAATACTTACCATTGGCAACCTTCACATACACCATCAGCAATCACGAAGGAGTGGCCGCGTCACCGTTCTTTACGCTGATGGGTTTTCACCCTACTCTTCCACTCGAAATTGAGCTCGGTACTATCCCGGAAATCATTTCCAATACGGAGATTGGCTCAATTAGAGTACATAAGAAAGGAAGCACACAAATCACTCGAAACAAGATTCCAGATTCAGAAGAGGTATAGCGACCAGCATACCAGTCATCCGACCTATTTTCCTGGTCAGAAGATCTTAATTCGTGATACTACTCCAAAGACAAATACTTCGAAATGTCTGGGCAATTTGTATGACATACAGGCTACGGTGTTACGCCAGAAAGACGAACATACCTGCCTCGTGAAATATGATAACCCACGAAAGCGAAGAGAAACGGATTTGGTAACCGTTAGCCGGATCAAACCCTTTTTCCCACCCGCAACCAAAAATCACCAGTCCCAACACAAGGACGACAGGTCCTCGGACCCCCAGGAACAGGTAGACACAATGTACATAACACAAGAGACGCCGAGGAACGACGTCCCATTAAGTTGTTTATGTTTCTTTTCAATTTGTTTATAAACTTAGAAAAGTCGCGGACAGACGCACCTTGGGTACCATTGCAAACCCACAGGGGGATCTAATCCCTCCCTTTGATGATTAAGAATCATTAAAATGAGAGTAATAACACTGCCCTTCATGTGGGATAGAAGACCGACATTCGTTTAGTGATAAACATTGACCAGATACAGTTTGCTGCAGAGCAAAGTGTTAATTCAGTGACTTTTATCTTTTCTTTCTTTGCTCGTTGAACTTTGCATCAACAATCATTTTAGCTACCTTTACTTCAGTTGTGCCTAGTACACACACACACCCTCCCCTCGCTTCTTACGTTAATTTTTATATCTACTTTACTGGAAATGTGTATGTAAAGATTTATTTATGAGTATGTTTGAAACACCGCATGGTCAGCGAGATCCGGACATGTGTCAGATCGTCAGCGAGTAATAGCGATCATGCAGCGTCAACACTTCCTATTCTGTTAAGCAAGCTTTGTGCTGTCAGAAGAAATTTGTTGTTTATGGGCCTCGACGTCGTCATATAACGAAAAAAATATTTTTCCACACTGTCATCACGAGTTGTTTTCTCACTATGCAAGGTGGTCAGATTCTTCATACGTTACGATGACATACGAACATCGAAACATTGATAGTGGTACAAGATTTTTTTTTTCTTTTTACTATTGGTTCTTTTAGGTCACTAGGTTTTGTTTTTGTCTTGAAGTAAGGACGGATCGACGGCCAATATCACACACTGACCGGTAGCTCGTCGTGTTTCCACGATTTATGTTTTGCTGGGCTAGACACAAACAGCCGAAAATGGAAACCTGAAATTTTTGGCAATTAGTTATAAGAGCGATATCGTATTTATGTTTAAATGTTGAAAGGCCTTTCACTACAATGTCCTGTTTTTATGTTTTGGTATTTGGTATATGCATTTACCAGGGGAAGATTGCTTCCAGTATTGTTTTTTTTTTGCTTTTTGGTATTCGTTAGTGCAACGCCGCACCATTTGTTCAAATGTGCGACACTTGCATAGAATGTTCCCAAAAGCCAAAATCAGACCAAATGTGAGTTAGGATTTAGAATGGTATATTTACGCACATCCGTCTAATTTAGCTACAATAAGTATATTTTTCATCAATCTTGTAAAATGACGGCCCCAATATATTTTTTTCTTCTTTTTAGGAAGAATGTCCTACCAACACGTTACCCAAGAGTACGTCGCCTTCACGGTTCTATGCATCATAATCGGTACAATTGTTTTATTCGGTGTAGCTTGGTGCATAAAACTCATATACAAGAAATACAAGAAGAAGTACCGAAGGATCTACCGATCTACCGCTACACACATTGCCCAATAAGATACCTTCAGTAGGCACCCAGACAGATCTCTCAGCAGACAGAAGGATAGCACCACGACTTTCAAGGTAAGAGTTCTTGAAGTCATCAATATATATATATATATATATATATATCATATTCAGAAATTTCCTATCCACTGCTGGATGAAGGCCTCCCCCTTTTCTTTCCACATAACTCGGTCTGCTGTTATCCTCATCCATGTAGCTCCTGAAAAACGCTTGATTCCATCTACTCATCTTACATTTGGGCGTCGTCTCGGTCCTTTCTTTTCTCTAGGAATCCACCGTAGTACATTTGTCGCCCACCTTCCATCTGCTCGTCTAGTTATGTGACCGGTCCATCTCCACTTCATCTTCTTCGCAGTCTTGATTACATCCTCTACCTTTGTTTGTGCGCGAATATATTCATTTGTCTTCCTGTCCCTCCTGGTTATTTCTAGCATGCACCTCTCAATTGCTCTTTGTGTGACTTTCAATCTTTGAGTCGTTTGCGCATTCAATGTCCAAGTTTCACAGCCGTACATCATCACGACTAAGACACATTGATTATAAACTTTACGCTTCAGACACATTCGTAATTTGCTTTTGAAAATAAAGTGTAGTCATCCAAACGAACTCCACGACATTTAACATCTTCTATTTATTTCATCAGTCAATTTAGCATTCGATGTTTTGAGCTGGCCTAGGTAAACATACTCATCAATTATGCCTATTGTCTCTCCGTTAATCTTAACGTCCTTCTTTGCAGAATGTTGATTCTATATTACTTTCGTTTTACCTAAGTTCATTTCAAGGCCCATTTTCAAACTCTCGTTACTCAGTTCTTCCATTCTGGTTTGCAGTTCTTATGCACTTGAAGCAAACAGGACTATATCATCAGCGAACCGTACGTGATGAAGATATTCGCCATTAGTTTTAATTCCAACTTCATCCCAGTTAAATTTTGGAACAATCTCCAGGAACGCACAAAACAGTTTTGGAGAAATTGAATCTCCTTGCCCCCTTTCGAACTTTAAATTTTTCACTTTCTTGATGTAGTCTAATGACAGATGTGGCAATAGAGTAAATCTTTCGCAGTAATTTGATGTATGCATTTTCGATGCCTTGATGCTCAAGTGATTTAAGTACCGCCGCCAAGGAGACCGAATCAAAAAGCTTTTTCAAAATCTATGAATCCCAAACATAGTGGAAGTTCATATTCATTAGTCCTTTCCATAACTTCCTTCAATGTTTGTATGTGGTCCATTGTGCTAAATCCACGACGAAATCCGGCTTGTTCCCTTCCCTGGTTAGAATCTAAGTCTCGTTCAAAATAACTTTGGTGAACATTCTGAATAGAACTGACAGTAAACTAATTGGTCTGTAGTTCTCCACGCGTTCTTTGTCCCCTTTCTTGTACAACAAAATTATAACAGCATTATTCCAACTTGACGGTATTTCTCTCTTCCTCATGCACATCGAGTATAATTTAGAAGGTTCCTCTACTTTTTTAACTTCCCATTTAAAGATCCCTGCTGTGAGTCCATCTTCTCCTGGCGATTTTCCGTTATTCATCCCTCGAAGTACTTTATCCACTTCTTCTTTCATTACGTCTGGAAGTTCTACATCATTTTCCTCTGAGTCTTCATTTCCTAGTTCTTCCTCGGAGTAGTACAATTCTCTGTTAAAATTTTCAAATATGTTTACAGTTTCTTCCTTATTTCGCCTTATGGTCCCCTCTGGTCGCTTAACTGCGATTATTTGCTTTTTCCCTATCATGAGCTGCTGTTTGGTTTTTCTTCAGGCTCTTGTAATTCTCGATTGCATTTCTAACAAGATTTTCGTTATATCTTCGTACATCCTCTCTTATTATCTTCCTTACGGTTTTATTTAGTTCTATGTACTCAATCCTCCTTATGTGATTTTCCTCTTCTTTCATTTCCCTTCTTTTCTTCATCAAGAGTTTAGTTTCTTCTGAGATTTTGCTCTCTTTTTTCTTTCTGGTGCCTGCTATTTCCTTGGCTGTTTCTCTTATTATCTCAGTCAGTATTTTATTTCTGCTATCGATGTCTTTTCATCCTCTAACTCTTCCAAGACGCTGAAACTGTTGCTTAGTTTTATCTCGAATGGCTGTCTGTATGTTTGAGATTTTCCGGATCTAAAACTGACGGTTTTCCTCTGATAAGCTTCTTTCTCTCAAGTCTAGTATTCAGCTTCAGCTATACATGTCACCATCTTATGATCACTCGAAACTTTGAAACTGTTCAGAACAGACACGTCTTGTAGAATTTCCCTGTTATTCGGCAGAACGTAGTATTTCGTTTCCGGTGAAATTTGGGCATTTTCATGTCCACTTCATCTGGGGGCGGTTTCTTTAAAAATGTATTGGAAATCAACAGTCTGTTGGCTTCTGAGAATTCCACTAACTTCTCTCCTCTCTTGTTTCTTTTGCCAAATCCAAAATTTCCTGTCACTGCTCTTCTTGGTTCCTACTTTCGCATTGAAGTCTCCCAATATAATTTTGTAATGCGATTTGCTACTGTCCAGTCTTCTGTATCTTCTCGTATAGGTCTTCGACTTCCTCCTCCGGGTGTGAGGTTGTTGGAGCATACACTTGTATAATTTCCATACTGTATCTGTTGTTTATCTTTATTACTACTCGTGCGATTCTACCTGAAATTCTTTCAATTTCTGTGATACGTGTCTTCAGGTCCTTATTAATTATAAAGCCAACGCCTGTTGGTTTTCCGTTTTCTGTTCTTTGAAGTAGAACGTGTGCCCTGACGGTAGTTCCAACTGTTCTTCATTCTTCCTCCACACTTCTGATAGTCCTATGATGTCCCACTTAATCCTCTTAAGTTCAATCTGCAATTCTAATTTGTCCTCTCCTGCAAGTGACTGACAGTTGAGTGTCGCCACGTTTAGGTCCGTTCGAGTTGCTGTGTCGGTGTCCTGGCAGTCTACAGTCCAAACCCGGGCATCTTGACCCTCTGACTTCCTGCAGAACTGACCGCTGTCGGTGCCAGCTGCATTCCGGGCAATGAAGTCCTCCGAGGCGGTTTCCTTACATGTACCATCATGTGTAAAGAATGTCATGTCATGGGTGCTGACATTTGACTCACCCCGCTGTCTGCTAATGCGGGTTGGTGAGCAGAGCATCCATGTTCGTTCGCCAAGCAGTTGCTTGGGTACTAACAAGCCCCACGACGTGAACGTATGGATTGGATATTAGGCGTCCACCCCAGTCGGTTCCTTTAATCCTTAGCAAGAGGAATTAAGGAGTCTAATCCCAGTTAGTGGCAGAAGTCCTTTGGGTCGACAGTTCCGGTTTACCGGTCCTGTCCCGGTTTCCCGGCCAGAAATATATATATATATATATATATATATATATATATATATAACTTTCACAAAGGAAAGCCGGAAGGGCAATTTAAGATAAATTTAAGACAAATAAAGGGAAAAAAAGAATAATATTTACAGCTTATAGTTTCGTATTAGATCACAAATATATTTTCACATATAAAAAGACACTATATTTCGTGCCTATACACGTTTTTAAGTATAGAGGAAGAGATCGAAGTTCACGTGTCCACAAAGTACAAGTCTGAAGAGACAGTGACGACATGTAGCAGACAAAGCACCAAAACTGGAGAACAACTGACTGCCGTAGTGCGTAGATTTTTTACGTGTTCACAAAAGTACAAGTTTGAAGAGACAGTGGCGACGTGTAGCACACAAAGCACCAAAACTGGAGAACAACTTACTGCCGTAGCGCGCAGATTTCCTGAATTTGAAATAATCATAACTGTATAGCGTGTAAGTACAGGGTGGGATCGTGGACGGAAATATGTTCAAAATGCAGAGGAAAAAGGAAGCCCAGAGTTATTGAAGGTTAAGGTCAGGTTTCATTTTCGCGCTCAAACCATGAATAAACGCATTCTCAAATAGACGGCGTGTTTAGTTGCTGGTCGTAGGGGTTAAGTTTTGATAATGGCAACCAGGAAAGATAGATCAAAATTGGTATTCTGGGACTCGGTGTGCAAGTGGCATCCGGTTGTTGATAGTACAGAAGCGACGATGGTTATTAATACGAATGTTAAGAGCACAACTTGTTTCCCCCAATAAAAGGCATCACAGAACTTCCAGGTTAGAATGTATATAACATTAGGAGTGTGGCATGTACCCTTGGAATTTAGGGTGTACCGGCCATTAGCAGTATTGATAGTGATTGTGGGAGTAGTGATGAAAATGGAGCAGACCTTACATCTGAGTCTCTGGCATGTATGGGCGCCGGTTTAGGGTGGTGACAAGGAGGGATTCGTACGAACCAAGATGTTTTTAAGATTAGATGGATCTTGAAAATCTAATCTAGGTTTGTTGGTTAATATTGATCTTGTGTCAGACTCAGATTGGAGAATGTGGAAATTAGAGTGTAGGATTTGTTTGACCTTGGTTAGTTTAGGATGGAACTAGGTGATTATAGCCGGTGGTTTGGATTTTGGAGTGGCTTCAGTGTGTGAGGATGCACGGCGGATCTGTTTGGTTACAAGGTTAGAAGGGTAGCCTCGGTTGACTAGAGCCTTCTGGAGGCGTTGGAAGTTTCAGTAACAGAGGTGGTGGAATTCAGGCGTTGTCCTCTGAGAGCAAGGAAGAAAGGTATCGCTTTCTTGGTGTGGTAAGGATGGGAACTTTAATAGTGTAAATATTGCATATCGTTGGTGGGTTTTATGTGAACGGAAGTGGTGAGAGTGTTGTTTTCTAAGGTGATGTCCACGTCAAGGAATGTGACTCTTTTGTCAGAAATTGACCAGGTGAACTGAACAACACGGAATTGGTTCAGTTTTTCTAGGAATGTCTTGAGACTGGTTTCACCATGAGTCCATAGCATCATTATATCGTCCAAGAATCTTACCCAGACTAGATGGGTCAATGGTTGAGTTTGCAGGAAATCATGTTCGAGCTTGCCCATAAAGAGATTAGCATAAGAAGGTGCCATTCTCATACCCATGACTGTGCCTCGGATCTGAAGGTAGTGTTTGTCGTCAAAGGTGAACTTCGGTCTCTTTCTCTATACTTGAAAACGTGTATAGGCACGAAATATAGTGACTTCTTATATGTGAATATGTGTGTGATCTAATACCAAACTATATGCTGTAAGTTACCTACCACTTGTTAGAAATCATCAGTAAATTACCGATACTTCCTACTGATATACTGCTTTGCACCATAGATGTTACTTCATTATATACCAACATTCCTCATGCCCATTGCCTAGCAGCTAAGGAATTCTTCCTTAACCAGAGACCCAAACCTCATAGCCCAACCACAGCTTTTATTCTTAACCTGGCCAACCTAGTTCTCACATGTAACAACTTCACCTTTTCCACATTCTCCAATCTGAGCCAGACACAAGATCAATATTCCCCAACAAACCTAGATTAGTTTTTCAACATCCACCTAATCTTAGAAACATCTTGGTCAGAACGAATCCCTCCTTGCCAGCACAAAAAACCGGCGCCCATACATGCCAGAGACCCAGATCTAAGACCTGCTCCATTTTCATCACTTCTCCCACAGTCACTATCAATACTGCTAACGGCCGGTACACCCTCAACCCAAAGGGTACATGCCACACTCCTAATGTTATATACATCCTAACCTGCAAGTTCTGTGATGCCTTTTATGTGGGGGAAACAAGTTGTGCTCTTAACATTCGTATCAATAACCATCACTTCTGTACTATCAACAAACCGGATGTCCCAGTTTCCTTGCACACCAATTCCCACAATACCAATTTTGATCTATATTTCCTGGTTGCCACTATCCACATTTTACCCCCTACGACCAGCAACTCAACACGCCGCCGTCTGTTGGAGAATGCGGTAGTCAGTTGTTCTCCAGTTTTGGTGCTTTGTCCGCTACGTGTGGCCACTGTCTCTTCAAACGTGAACTTCGCTCTCTTCCTCTATACTTGTAAACGTGTATAGGCACGAAATGGAGTGACTTTTTATATGTGAATATATGTGTGATCTAATACGAAACTATCAGCTGTAAGTATTATCCCTTTTTCCCGTCATTTGTCTTACAAAAAGAAAGGCCGGAAGAGCAATTTCAAGTTAAATTATGACAAGAAAAAGTTAAATTATGACAAGTTAAATTATGAAAGTAAGTAAACAATTACTTACAGCTTGTTGTTCTATAGGTGGTGAACAGACACACACTAACACTTATAAGTACCGACATCTTGAATATTTCCACATTCTTCAATCTGACCCAGACACAAGATCAATATTCCCCAACAAACCGAGATTAGTTTTTCAGCATCCACCTAATCTTAGAAACATCTTGGTCCGTACGAATTCTCCCTCGCCACCACCCCAAATCAGCGCTCATATATGAAAGGGACCCGGACCCAGATGTAGGACTTTCTCCATTTCCATCACTTCTCCCACGGTCACTATTATTACTGCTAGTGGCCGGTACACCATAAATCCCAAGGGTACACGCCACACCCCTATGTTATATATATTCTAACCTACAATTTCTGTGATGCCTTTTATGTGGTGGAAACAGGTGGTGCTCTTACCATTCGTCTTAATAACCAACGTCACTTCTGCACATCGTATAATTTCTCGATTGACTTAGTTTGTAGTTTATTTCAATTTTATTATCGCTTTCTTTTTATCATTAGTTTATAAATTTATTATTATTGTATTGAAACTTTTAATTACAATGTATTGATGGTTGAGTGTAAGAAAATGCCGTGATGGCCTTAACTTCGCCATGTAAAACAAGACGAAATAAATAAATACTATCAACAAACCGGATGCCGCCGTCTCCTTACATACTGAGCCTCACAACACCAATTTTGATCAATTTTTTCTGGTTGCCATAATACACATTTTACCCCCTACGACCAGCACCTCAACACGCCGTCTGTGGGAAGGCGCCTATATTCATGGTTTAAACGCTAAAATGTATCCTAGCCTTAAACTTCAATAACTCTAAAACATCCGTCTGTCCTTCATTTTCAACGCTTTCCTTCCACAATTCCATCCCGAACTTACAGGCTGTACAGTTGCCAATTGTTTCCACGCTCTTCAAATCCATGCGCTATATAACAGTCAACTCCTCTCGATGCGTCGCCACTGTCGTCTTAGTCTTTATTCTACTCACATGTGTGTCTGTTACTCTTCGAGCACGAAGAAGGTGAAATCACCGAAATATTCAAGATTTCCGTACTTATACATGTTAGTGTTTGTCTGTTCACCTATAGAACACCAAGCTGTAAGTTATCCCTTTTTTCTTATCATATTTTTACCTTATATATAATAAATAAATCACAGCCATATTCAATCCACTAGTGGATGAGGCCTCTCCCCGAAGGGAAGAGTTGGTCTACTGCTCGCACGCTGTCCAGACGGGTTGGGATATATATATATATATATATAACTAGTACAAAGGAAAACCGGGAAGGCAATTTAACGTGCGAGAGTACGTGGTGCAATTTAACCAGGAGACGTGTCGCCACTGTCTCTTCAAACTTGTACTTTGTGAACACGTGAACTTCGCTCTCTTCCTCACTACTTGAAAAAGTGTGAATACACGAAATATAGTGACTTTTTTTATATGTACATGTGAATATGTGTGATCTAGTGCGTTAGTAAGCTGTAAGTAATCCTTTTTTCCCTTCATTTGTCTTAAATTTACCTTATATATATCTAAGATGGTAAAGAATGTAGAAAAAAAGGGATACTGCATTTTACAGGTACTACATTTTTCTTTTAGAAGCTGGCAATTCTGACATAGACCAAAATAACATAGATTAACTTCACGTTCCAGTTAAACACATTTCTCTATTTTATCTATTCCTCCTCCTTCCGTTTCCTTTCCATTTACTCACACTACTTCATAATGAAATATTGGCGTTTACCTCTAGATAATGAAAATGATGTTAGCTTCGAAACTGTTAAGGTCCGTCGGCCTGAGCTTAAGATCTCTAAAAGCCATAAATAAATTCAACTCGATATGTTGAGGTACATCGGAACTAAATAGTGACTGCCTTGCATCAAGTGGATCCTATTTTATTCGCCACGTAAAAAGAATATTTTAAATAAAGTCTTCCGTGCAACCAAATCCATTTTTTAAAATAAATTTCTTAAGCTCTGAAAAACTAGGAAATTGGATGCTACAATACTGTCAGCTGTTTGTTGTTCGAAGCGTAAGTGGTGGTTTGTGGAATATCCAGGAACCATTTCTTTCTTAAGTGACTCGCATCTTATAGTTTTACAAACTGATTTGAGCTTATTGTTTAATTTTGTTGACACACTTAATTTGTCATCGTAATTTCAATGAAGTATTTATCTCACATACATTTTTATTATATGTAAAATAATAAATAAACAAGCTATATGAAAATAAAATAAAAATATGAGTATTTGTAACTACAAACCTCTTAGTTTCCCCAGGCTGCCTTCCTCTTCCAAGTGTTTTCTTCTTTGAAATTTCCTCGCCTTCGTTATCTTCGCGTCTCTTTTCCTGCTGACGTCCTTGGGGTTCTAGATGTCTATGTTCTTCCTGAAGTTTCTGTTTTTCTTTACGTTTCTGTTCGTCTTTACGTTTCTGTTCTTCCTTAAGTTTCTGTTCTTCCAGACGTTTCTGTTCCTCCAGACGTTTCTGTTCTTCCAGACGTTTTTGTTCCTTCAGACGTTTCTGTTCCTCCCGACGTTTCTGTTCCTCCTGACGTTTCTGTTCCTCCTGACGTTTCTGTTCTTCCTTACGTTTTTGTTCCTCCAGACGTTTTTGTTCCTCCTGACGTTTCTGTTCCTCCTGACGTTTCTGTTCTTCCTTACGTTTTTGTTCCTCCAGACGTTTTTGTTCCTCCAGACGTTTCTGTTCTTCCTTACGTTTTTGTTCCTCCAGACGTTTTTGTTCCTCCAGACGTTTTTGTTCCTCCAGACGTTTCTGTTCCTCCAGACGTTTCTGTTCCTCCAGACGTTTCTGTTCCTCCAGACGTCTCTTTTCTTCACGCCTCTTTTCTTGAGCCCAAACTTCTTCAACCTCCTAATAAAAGGAAAAAAGGAAAAATTCAAATACAAGCCTTTTATACTGGTTTTCGTTTTACAAACTAAATATCGAGGTAGTACTCAATATTTCCTCTATGTTAAGATACTCCGGTTGTGTTTGCATTTATTACTGAACATAATAAATACGACAAAATCATTACTATTATAGACTGCTGCCACCGTGCAAGAATGTGAAAATAAGGTACTTTAGAGACTTGTTTAACACAAGAGACTTTAAGAGACGAGAAAAAACACATAAATAGCAATTTGTAAGAACAAAATCTTTGTCGAGTGGTGTGTGTGAGAGAGAGAAAGGGGAGAAGTTTCCTATCTATAAGGCAATGGTCACCCTTCTCTCCAATGAGCAAAAATAGGTTCTGTGATATACATTAATGCAAATGTTTAGGCCTTAATACAATTGGAAATTTCTAAAATGCATTATATTTTTGACAAACAATTGGGGGAGTATAACCCTATGAGAACATGTATGGCTAGCACCCAAAGAAGGTAGAAGAAAACAGTTTTCATTAAAACATATTACGAGCAATCACTAATATATTTGTGCTTATATTATTGCCCCTCTCCATAGTTGTTTTTTTTTTTATTATAATTATTATTTATTCTCTTCCAGTTGTTTCTTAAAATTGGCAAAAGAAACTACAGTACAAAATACACATACTAATTTTGTAATGTTTGTAAAAGATGCCTCAAGGGCTGTTTAATATATATGTATATCTTGTTCTCCAATTTTAACTTGACAGATGAAATAAAATGCAGGCTCATGGCACAGTCGTAAGTCACAAATAGTCGCAATGAAAAAAAAAACGGAAGTTGGAGGAAAAAAGCCGCTCGCTTAATACCCCTTTTTACTAATACTACATACCATTTATTTTACAAACAAACGTAAAATTCTTGAATATTTTAAGGGCTTCTTAAAAGAAATCGTAAACTAAAACTTCATACATGATAAATATATAGTACATCAAGAGATCTGCGACATTAAATTTGGAACCAGTAGTCAATGCCTACAATGAGAATATAAAATAATATCAAGATGTCTTCACATAGTTGCGTAGATGCAGAAGTGCACATATATTTTAAAAGGTATCACTGTATTTGGTCCGGTCGTTCAGTAATTAAAGTCTATATGGATTGATTAAAATCCTTCTTAAATTATGACTAATTGATTTCACTTTTTTTTTTAAAACAAGTCATCAAAAATTTGAACTCGGTATTGTATTCAATGTTCTTTCAGATAAGGAAGAACAATAATTCATGAACGCTCTCACTGAAGTGGAAAACCTCTTTCCACCTTAGTATTACCATGAGAAACGGACAAAGTTGCTTTAACAACTGAAAATTCTCCGGGGCAGGAAACTTCAGTTTGCCGAAGCTCTTTAGGTTTAGACGATGATGTCAGAAACTGTCAATTCGCATTTTAAAATGAACTGATACATCTGCCGCCACTTCAAGTAACCTCCACTCACCATAAAGTGTTATCAGTATCAACATTCACTGGAAGGGCTTTGCTGATTTCTATATCAAAAACACTCTCCTGATCTATTTTTTTCTGGCTGCAGACAAATGAGAAAATTTCAGAATTGGTTTGAGGAACGATGAGTTTGTGACACTGTGCTTAACAACTGCCAAGCAATGATTTCTATCACCTCTCAGGAACACTTTTCTTTCTCGAGAATCCTTGTTTTCTTATACTCTGCACTTCTCTCCCATCTCACTCCACACACAGAACAAACTGCTCGGAGGCAACACATTGCTTTCATCAAAATAATGCTTTGTAATATTACCTGAAACGTTTTTATACAAATCTCTTCTAGCAAAGTTTTGAAAAGATATTTCTTTTTCCATCGTACAAGACTGAACACACGACTCATCTTTCTAAATGCTCCTGTAAATCATAAAAAAATTTACACTATACATGAGTTCAACTTTATACGTTGGTCTTCTTAAAAGTTTAGCAATTCTCTGTTAGTTCGCTTTGTTACTATACTTTTCCGCCACGAAATACATTTTAAAAATCTTCACCTATGATTACTGTTGTAGAATTCTGTTAGCTGCGAAGACATCTACACGACACACGTTTCACAAAACGATGTTATTGCACTTTACAAATATTTTGTATCCATTTAAAGAAAACTCCCACCTTAAAGAAAAATCTTTTTTAAAATCTGTAAACAGACATGATCAAATCAGAAGCGTTGTCTCACAGCTCATCACGGTGCATTTCTGTATACATAGTGGATTTGATATGATTATTACATTTATCAATGCCCAGAAAAGCATTTTACTTTTCTTGCAATAGCTCATTGTTCATAAGAGTAGCTACCTTCCTATTTACGTTTGGTCCGTCCATTCCTAACAGATCAAATTCTTCGTGGCAAGAGATGCATTCAACTTTCTAATCAAATCCACTGCCTTTGCACTATCATCGACGAAAGTTTCAAAATGTCTGTTCACCAACATATTGTCATATTCAGCCAGAAATTTAACAGTAGTTTGTAATTCCTTTTTATCAACATTATTCAAGGTTTCATCATAGAAAAGAGTAAGAGTAGCCCCTTCCATCTCTTTTCAATAGCTGATGCCGGAAAAAGGGATCAATCCCATCTGTGAACATATATGTTCCTTTTGTTGTACCCACAGACAGAAAAAATGTAAATATACACGTTTGGGGACATTACAGCAAATGTACATTCTGTCAAGAAAGTACAGGAAGTATTGGTCAATAAAACAAAATATGCATTATTCATCCAAATTTATTGTATTCATCCAAAGTAGCTCCTTCCGAAATAATACACTTATGCCAACGAATAATCCAATCATCAAAACATTTTTGAAACGTATTTTCCGGAATCGACTTCAGTACTCGCCGCTAATTCTCTTTGATGTCTTCTATCGACTGAAAACGGGTGCCTCGAAGTGATAATTTGAGTTTTGGAAAGAGAAAAAAGTCGGCCGGAGCCAGATCACGGGAATACGGTGGTTGTTCGATAAGATTTGTTGAGTTTTGGTCAGAAATTCGTTCACAATGATAGCCTTGTGAGATGGTGCGTTATTGTGGTGCAAAATCCATGAGTTTTCTTTCCACAAATCTGGTCTTTTTCAACACATTTGCACTCTCAAAACACCGCATAACGCTCAGATAATATTATTTATTCACTGCCTCACCTTCTGGCAAGAATTCCGATTGCACAACACCACGATAATCGAAAAAACTGTCAACATCATCTTCACTTTTGATCAACTTGGCGTGCTTTTTTCAGTTTCAGCTCAGTTGGAAGGCGCCATTCCGAAGCTTGTTGACTGGTTTGCATGTCAAACCCGTAAACCCATGTCTCATCACCAGTTATAATGCGTTTTATGAATCTGGGGTCGGAATTGACTCGTTCTAGCATGTCTTCAGTGACCCTTACACGACTGAGTTTTTGCAGAAAATTCAGGTCTTTCGGCACTAGTCGAACGGCAACGCGTTTCATGCCCAAACAATCGTTTAAAATGGTACGAATTGATTCGTGAGACACAGAAATTTTAGCGGCTATCTCTCTCAAACTTAAACGACGATTTTCAGTCACCATTTCATTTACTTTAGCGATGTTAACTTCAGTTGCAGACGTTGATGGTCGACCTGAGAGAGGCAAATGTTCCGCCACATCTCGACCGCTTTTGAATGCACTGTACCACTCATACGCACGTGTTTTTGATAAAGTCAAGTCACCGTAAGCCTTATGTAACATTTTCAGCGCTTCGGCACAAGAAATTCAATTTGCAATGCAAAATTTAAGACAGATTCTTTGTTCGATATTTATATCCATTGTAAACATCGCACATACACACTTGAGATGAACTGACAAATGGAGCACTGTAAACAAACTAAATGACAGATGGCGCTCAAACTCCGCGTGAGCATAGAGGGCAGTTGTGCTAACGTAGCAACAACAAAAATTTCAACACTCCCTTTAAGTGGGCTTTGTAAATGTACAATTCCAGGTATTTTCTTGACAGAATGTATCTAAAATCTCTAGCACGAACTAAAAGAGTAAACTGCAAAAATACGTTTAAACACTCAAATAATTTCTTCTGCCGTTCTTTTATCACGGGGACTGTACACTTGAACCGTAAGAGACGTAACACTTATGTATGTACATATAATAGTGAACAATTTGTGTTCACTATTATACATCGCTGAACATTGCTCAGAACTCTTAACCCTGGTCATATATGCATACCCTAAATGCACGAATTGTCCTACCTTTCATACCTCCAGCATCATATCCGTTCGCACTCCTGACAGAAATATAACTGCAGAACTTAAAAGCAACCTGTTACTCTTGAGAAACAAAAATCGTTCGAAAAAAAAAAAAAGGTGAGAACTAGTTTCAGACACGGCAAACAAGCCTTCTACAAAACAGAAATGTTTCTTTAGGAGTCAGAGCAAATATTCTGCATTAAAAGAAGGAAAAGTATTTCAACGCAAGAACCTGAAAATAAATCTAGATCCTAAGTATTAAGAGATCACGAGAAAAATACAAAATGTTTAAAACAACATATTTCCTTGTCATACAAGTTGCTCGACCTGAGCCATAGTTCCCTAAAGGCCTTAAATAAATTCAATCAATCATACAAGTTGCACAGTTGAAAAATTGGAATCAAAATATTAATTTACGACATATATTTGGCTTTGGGAGGAAAAAAAACTGACTTGAAACGCGAAACAATAATATAGCACCAAGTCTATATTATATTATAAGAGAAGCTTAAAGTCTTTACATCAACGGAATGCTGAAACAAAATGTTGCAACCACCTGGATGATAACAGGGTGCAGCATATCAAGCAACTCAGTTTATCTTTATTGGGGCTTCAACCTGAGCTGCAAAATAAAAATAAAAAAGAGTCTTGAGTCTTTTAAGGACCTGTTGGAAGAAAAGAGAATTCAAAAAGAAAAGGAACTTTAAGATACTTTCAGGGACTAGTGGCAGATTACAAGCTCATCATCCAGTTATTTCCAAGCTTTATTTCGTGAGGTTCAGTTTTAAATTTATAATTTAGGGAGGTTAAATTTACATTTTTCACTTAAATAAAAACACCAGTAAAATAGTTGTCATTTGAATAAGGAGGGCCACTAAACGAACCACAGATCGAGGGAAAAGAGAGGAATGCAAAATAACATAAGTACATCTGGCTGGATGTGTAGCGACGAAGCTTTAAAAATTTCTATGCGAAAGAAATGTTTAAAGAATATTTGCTAGTTGTTGATTTGAAGAGTGCTTGCAAAATGAGAAATTATCTGCAGAATCACTAAAGCTTCCACTCATTAAGGGCAACTGGGGAAAATAGTATAATAAATTATTCTCCGTAACAAAATATTTTCACAAATACGTCGTGCATGTAAAGAAGATTTTGAGGGATTTTTTTTTTTAAGTTCCACGCACTACACCAGTCGAAGACGTCAGAGATGGAATTCTGGAGGTTAGCAACATCCTGTAATAATCTGATTTCTCGAAATAATTTAGTCGTCAGCAAAAAGGAGAATTTTCGTTTCAGATGACGAGAGATAAGATGGGAGATCGTCGGTATATAGAAGGAAAAGGAGCGGGCCCAAAACACTACCTTGAGGTACACCAGACAGAACGAGAACAAAATTAGAAGAAGATCCAGAAAGAAGAACACGTTGTTCGTGGCCAGTGAGATAGTCTCGCAATAATGAAAGGAAGTTACAATGGATATTAAATCGGTGAGTTAATTTATGAAGAAGATTACATTCAATTCTATCAAAAGCCTTACTTAGATCTAGATAGATGACATCCGGGCAGAGGCCTCATCCAGCAGTGGATTGATTTATATATATATATATATATATACGTGTGTGTGTGTGTGTGTGTGTGTGTGTGTGTGTGTGTTGCTCAAAAAGGTTTCTGCCACTAACTGGGAGGAGAACCCTCAATTCCCCTTGCTAAACCTTAAGGGAACCGAACCGACGCCTAATGCCCAATACATACCTTCCTTGTCATGGGGCCTGTTAGTACACAAGCAACTGCTTGGCGAATGAACATGGATGGGCTACTCACCAACCTGGAATAGCAGACAGCGTGGTGAGTCAAATGTGTGCACCCCAACTTTCTTATCATATGATGGTACAAGTAAGGAAACAGCCTCGGAGGGCCATATTGCCCGGAGGACGATATGCAACTTGCAACGGCAGTAGTCAGTCAGAGGTAAAAATGCTCGAGTGTGAACTATAGAATGGCAGGAAACGGACGTTGCAACTCGAACGGACCTATACGTGGCGACTCTCAACTGTCAGTCATTTGCAGGAAAGGACATTGCAAGAACTAAAGAATGAACTTACAAGAATTAAGTGGGACATCATAAGACTATCGGAAGTGTGCAGGAAGAATGAGGAACAGTTGGAACTACCACCAGAGCACGCGTTCTACTTCAAAGGAACAGAAAACGCCAAACCGACAAGCGTAGGCTAATAAATAAAGACCTGAAGGCACGGATCACCGAAATTTAAAGAATTCAGACAGAATCGCACGGATAGTAATAAAGATGAACAAGACATACAATATGGAAATTATAGATGTATACACTCCAACAACGTCACATCTGGAGGAGGAAGTCGAAGACCTATACGAAGAGATACAGATTTTAGATAAAAGCAAATCCCATTATAAAATTGTAATGGAAGACTTCTATGCGAAAGCAGGACCTAAGCAGAGAAGTGACACGAAAGTAAGAAACTTTGGATTTGGCAAAAGAAACAAAAAAGGAGAAAAAATACTGGAATTCTCAGAAGCTAACAGATTGTTCATTTCCAACACATTTTTCAAGAAGCCGCCCCAGAGGAAGTGGACATGGAGCTAAAAACGAAATAGACTATGTTTTATCAAATAATAGAGAAATTCTTCAAGACGTGTCTGTTCTGAAGTGATCATTTTCAAAATCTAAAGTGATCATAGGATGGTAAGATGTAATTGAAACTAAATACTAGACTTGAGAGGAAGAAGCTTATGAGAGGAAAACCACCAGTTTTAGATCTAGAAAAGCTACAGAAAAACAGACAGACATTCGAGATAGATCTAAGCAACAGATTCAGCGCCTTGGAAGAGTTAGAAGACAAAGAATATATCAATAGCAGATATAAAATACTGACTGAGATAATAAGAGAGACGGCAAAGGAAATAGAATGCATCAAAAAATTGAAAACAAATCTCAGAAGAAACTAGTCTTGTTAAAGGATAGGAGGGAAATGAAAAGTTGTTGAGGAAAAGGAGGGAACAGAAAAATTAAGTATGAGGATTGAGGGGGCCACGGTGGCTCAGTTGGAAGAGCACTCACCTCTGGCGTTAGGGGTCGTCGGATCGATCCCTCCTCATGTCATGTGGGCTTTGTGGTGGACAAACACTGTGTGCGTGGGTTTTCTCGGGGTTCTCCCGTTTCCTCCCACTTTCTTCATTCCACCAATTCATCCCATCATCATCCATACGACCTGAGCCAAAGTTGCCTAAAGGCCTTAAAATAAATTCAATTCATATCAATTCAGTGAGGATTGAGTACATAGAAGTAAACAAAACCGTAAGGAAGAAAATAAGAGAGGATGTATCGATACAACGAGCATCTTGTTAGAAATTGTCATAGGAAACAAAAGCCTGAAAAAAAGAACAGCAGCTCATGATAGGGAAGAAGCAAATAATTCCAGTTAAGAGACCTGACAGGACAGTAACCATAACTAAAGAGGAAATTATAAAAATATTTGAAAATTTCTAAAGAGAATTGTATTACTTCGAAGAACTAGGAAAAGAAACTTCCGAAGAAAATGATGTAGAATCCGAGCCGTAATGAAAGAAGTGATTACAGTACTTCGAGGAATAAAGAACGGAAAGTCGTCAAAAGAAGATGGGCTTACGGCAGAGATGTTTAAATGGGGAAGAGAAAGGATGAAAGAGGAACTTGCCAAATTATTCTAAATGTGCCTCAGAAAGAGAGAAATACCCTCAAGTCGGAATAATGCTATTATTATTTTGTTGTACAAGAAAGGGGACAAAGAACGCGTCGAAAGCTACAGACCAATTAGAATACGGTCAGTTTTATACAAAATGTTCACCAAAGTCATTTTGAATCGGACTGAACGAAACTTAGATTTTAACTAGGGAAGGGAAATACCCTCAAGTCGGAATAATGCTATTATTATTTTGTTGTACAAGAAAGGGGACAAAGAACGCGTCGAAAGCTACAGACCAATTAGAATATGGTCAGTTCTATACACAATGTTCACCAAAGTCATTTTGAATCGGACTGAACGAAACTTGGAATAGATTTTAACCAGAGAAGGGAATAAACCAGATTTCGTCGTGGATTTAGCACAATGGACATACAAGCACTGAATGAAGTTACGGAAAGGACTAATGAATATTTAATTCCACTATGTCTGGGATTCATAGATTTTGAAAAAGCTTTTGATTCGGTCTCCTGGCAGCAATACTTAAATCACTTAAACATCAAGCCATCGAAAGTGCATACATCAAGTTACTGCGAAACATTTATTCGATTGCTACATCTATCATTAGACTACATCAAGAGAGTGAAAAATTTTAAGTTGGGAAAGGGGAACGGCAAGAAGATTCAATTTCTACAAAACTCTTTTCAGCTGTCCTATAGAGTGTTTCGAAATCTGAACTGCACTGTTGGAATAAAGATGAATGGCGAATATCTTCATCACCTACGATTCGCTGATGATATAGTCCAGTTTGCTTCAAGTGCAGAAGAACTACAAACCAGAATGGAATAGCTGAGTAATGAGAGTTCGAAAATAGGCCCTTAAATGAATATAAGTTAAACAAAAGTAATGTACAATCAACATGCTGGAAAGAAGGAAATAAAGATTCACGGAGAGACAATAGGCATAGTTGATGATAACTACTTTTCAAATGAAAACTTCACACCTCAAATACGGGGTAAAAACAGAGTTTATTCCCTTTATAGGAGAACGTTGTTTGATTCAATAAAAATTTCATGGATATTGGCTATTACAAACTTGTCTGGATTTTTTTCTTCTTCTTCTTCAAAACAACAACTGGCATCAATCTACCCAGCAAACTTTTATCATTTCTTCAGATTATATACGCCAAAAACAAACTAAATATTACAAGAACGTTCAACGTCAAGACGGGAGACTAAAATAAAGGTACAGCCTCTGGGAAGTTCATAGATTTGTGTTTTTAATCAAAGAGAAAATTTCAACATTTTGCAATTTCTACGTGTAGAATCGAAACCCTGGGTTACACAAAATTCAATCTTAAGAACCTAATAAGAACATATGGCAGCATCACTGAAAATACCTTTACACATATCTGAATTTTTTAAACAGGTTTCACAAATAAATTATTTCCCAAAATAGACTACACTTAACCTAACAGTAATTTAATTAAGTATACTGTGTTAAGTAAACACAACTTGTATTGAGCTCACAACTAAAATCAAAATACATAGATTTGGTTTGGTTAAGTTAGATTGAGTTAATTCGGTCTTCTTTAGTATAGCGATGGTAAACGGTGAACGGAAAAAAGGAAAAAAGTTTTCGGACGAATCATCAGCAATAGTTAATCATAAAACGTTTAAATAAATCCAAATATCCACATCGGCCAGGTAATTTATAAATAGAAAATCATTACTAAAATGCAATGCAACAATTACTAATCAATAACCGAAATTTGCGGTGTAAAAGTAAAATGTACACCAAAATAACAAAAGAGAGAGGGGAGTGCAAGAACTAATTTCACTACATGAAAGCATGCTTTCCTAAACGCAAATTTACGACAAAACCCATTGTGGGACAAATCAAGAAAAATACAAAAAATTTGGACAGAATTCCTTACATGCTCAACTGCAATCAGGTTGGCTGAAACCCTGCAAAATCTACTCCTCCATCACGCTACAAGAACACACCACAAAGTAACTAATTCATCTTGCAGAAAAAAAAAACACTGACTTCACACACACAAGCACCACTTCACAAAAGTGTTTACACTCTTAAGTAATTTAAACAGCAGAAACGGAAGAAAATGAAAAACACAGATGTCACACACACACTTTACACACACATATGAAGACAAAATAGATACACACACAACCGAAGGTAACAAATAATTCGCACACCCACTTTCACAAACGTTTTAACAAACTACATACGCAAAGCGAAAACAAGAGTTTTTAATTTAATCTAATGCGCTAGAAAGCACATACACAATACGAAAAATTGAGTTTTTTAAACTCAAATGCATTTGAAAACACAAATGAAACGAAAACAAATAAAATGAAACTTGATACAAGACAAGTACAAAGTGAAGAATTTAAAACTGAAACTGCCATGTCCTGCGATATGTTCTGCACATACACTAACGGAGAAGATGATCAAATTGGGTTCCACCCTGCTGACGGCAAATACGAATACGGCGAAGAAAACTTCTCCGCACATTCCTTAACATTTCAGGTGTTATATCTCCACAGGCTATATTGATGTTCTCCTGTAGTTCTATTAGAGTTCGTGTCTATTTGCGTATACTGTAGACTTGAGATGTCCTCAGAGCAAATAGTCCACTGGTGTAAGGTCTGACAATCTAGATGGCCATTCAACTCGGCCCAGTCAACCAATCCAACGTTCGGGAAGAGCCTCATCCTCAGAAAATATACTGACGGACTCCCTGGCCGAAGTGAGGTGGTGCCCCATTCTGTTGAAAGAAAAAAAAACACGTCTGCTTTCCAGGGCCTGATTATGTGAATATGGCAACAGTATCAACAAGAACATTCTCGTGTATGGCACACTAGACGTTTAACCTGAAGATGTCTCTCTACAACTACATGAGGGTTTTTGCCTGCCCAATACACAGCGTTATGCTTATTCACTATGCCGTTCAAATGTAAACATGCCTTGGCGCTGAACATCATATCACTCTCAACATTCGGCTGGTGTCTTCTTTCTTCAAACCACTCACAGAACTGAACCCATCTATCTATCCGTGTCATCACCATGAAGCTCCTGCACAAAATGCATGCGGCAGGGATGGAAATGATTGGATGATAGTATCCTGGACACGGATGGTTGACTGACACCGCATTCTTGTGCCGCCACCCTCGTTGACCGTCTTGCACTAACACAACTTCGCTAGTACGTCAGCTGATTTTGACTTCCCTGTTGCTCTAGCTGGCCATCCTGAACGTGGTTTGTCGTGAATACTGCCTGTGACCTTAAACCGTTTCAGTAAACGACCAATAGTAGCATGATTTGGTTTCCGTTGATCTGGATGTCGCCGGTGGTATTCCTCTGTTGTGTCCGGTTGACTTATTCCTGCCGCATGAATTAAAACCATTTCCGCCTTCTGCTGAATGGTGTACATTAGCTGTTGAAAGTAGCACTCACAATACCATTCATACCAAGCAGCTCACAATGCAGGATTGCACTGTGCCAAGGTAAACCATTCATTCCTCATTGGCTGAATATCGTATGACGCAAACTGGAATATACTATCGATTAAAGCAAAGGGTACTAGTATAGAGAAACCAGTCTGTATACTAGCATTGGAATTCGCCAGCTAGCTTACGACATTCCCAGGAAATCAGGGCAAGTCATGCTATCAAAATGCCTCTCGCGACAAAGGAATTAGCAGCCACCGACATGCATGCGGGTGGAGGGAAAATATACAGGAGACCTGTTGTTGCGCTGAAACATAACAGTGTAATGACCCATTTTTGGTTGGTCGCTACATATCTTACCCCGTCCCCTTTTTTGTATCATCTTCTTTCTTTTCTTCTTCTTTTTTTTTGTTCCTACTTTGTCGGCAATATTTTCGTCTTCGGCTTTCTACAAAGAGTTTATTTGTCCACATATCAAAGAAGCCGAGCCATACAGAACATTCTTTGATTGTTATTTGGTGGGACGATTTTATCTTATTGCATTTTCCATTTATTACTTGATATTTTCTTTGCCTATTTTACTTGTCATTTTCTTTAACAATCTTTCTTTCCTTAAAAATCTTCGTAAACAATGAAAAGAACTGATTATTGATTTATTTTTATCGTTTTCTGGCCAGCTGAGCCAGGCCCCCTTCCTCTCTCGGTTGTCAGTTTTCATTCTCTTCTCTGATTGGATAATTTTTCAGTAGTAGAAAAACATGTCTTCTGGCAGCAGAAGCTGCTCAGAATCGCGCTGCTAAAGAAAGCATTTGAATTAAAGTTAAAAGGCAGCAAATTAATTTAAAAGTATACAAAATTTATACAGCGATCTCAGAGTGTGATTTTCCATATCTTTGGAAGGAGGATTCCACCAGTTTTTCGTAAAGGGAAGCTGCTTATTAATTGCTGAACACGGCGTCTATCGTCGTCCATACAGGTACAAACTGGAGGTGATACGAAGGAGCATCTCAGTTGTGGTATGTTGTGAAATTTTCGTCAAAGTGTGAAGTGGTTTGTCTTAGTGATTTGTGTGCAGTGGTTTTTGATTTGTTTGAACGAATATAAATCTTCATTTTGTGGTTCTAAACCCCTTTCTCCTGCGTAAGTGTGAATAGTGTTCCAGCGATCCATTTTATAAGCGTGATAGTGGTTTGTGGTTTTGTACCTGGAAGTTTGTGTGATATCGTCATGTCTGTTTAAGTTTGTTTGGAGCAGGGGGCTGATTCATTCCAGGTAATGTATGGTTAATCTTTCGAAATTCCTCTTTATCTCACCAAATCCAAGTCTATTCACATATATGTTTACAACATGAAAATTCAGCACAGTAAATATGGTTTGTACACGTAGAATATTTATCTTGCACTTCAGTCAGTACCACTCTTTGAATGCATGATATTTTTCCACTAAGCATTTTGGTTTACCTTTGCTTTGCTGATATGTTTTAAATAACTTGAGATTATTACGATATATCGGTGTGTCAAACGTAAGATTTTAAAGATCCATAATGTTTATTTCGATAGCTAGAAAAGTTCAAATTTTCGTCGTTACGTTTGCCAATCGTAAGCCATTTCGCCCATTTAAATTTGTATTGCAAATTCTTACCTAACCCGATTATAGTTACTACGTTTGTATGATCAGAGCGGAGGTTAGGCTATGTAAGGTTCTGAAATGAAAAATTACATATAAATTTGTTTGATGTCAATTTCTTTGAAACATTAATCGTAAATTAATGCCCAGTAGCTACGTTGCTTGTAACAAAAATCTTTTTGATGAAAGAAGTATTATTTTTCCTGTAATTAAATTATAGAAGTTCTTCTTAACTGGACTAAAGTATAGTATGTTTAACATGTTTGAACACAATCTAATCTTTTAGGAAATCAAGTGTGTGAAATCTTGCTTCTGTACCAGACAGCTTTTGTAATAATTTACCGTTTCGATATGTGTAATAACAGCATCTTTGAAACTCGTTTGATGTTTAGAAGATTATCTTCAGAATTTTTTTTTTCCCCAAGGATTTCAGAAAAGTCTTTTGCCCTGCTTTTTGTGATTTTTCAAGTAAAACAAATCATGATATTACCAGTTAATTCTTGTGTCTGGGGTTTTATTATGAAGTAGCTAGATTAATATTACTGTGGTATAACTGAAAAAGGTTCTCAACCTTTCACGATTTCAGTCCGCGGAGTGTGAATATTTATGCATATGTGAGACAGTGAATACAGATGATATTAAAGTTAAATGTTTTGATCCTACTTTTCAGTAATTTTAAAGAATAGTCACACTAGTTCAGTTTATCTAAATTATCGTGTGTCAAGTTAACTTAGGCTCAGCTGTGTTGAGCCTAGTACTATTTTAGGGGCCTTGTAGCGCTAGGTTGCTAAAATAGTGTTTAGTGTTTGCTTTCCTGCGAAATGTTCTCGCCTGCGTCTCCCCATGCCCCTTTTCTTTTGGGGGCTTTTCCTGCGTGTTTTGCTTTCTGTTTTCTGCCAACTTTCTACGTTCTTGGAACTTCTTTTCGGGCTTCTTCCACGCATGCTTCGTATCTAGACTAGTGTGTGTTGTCTTCAATGTGGCTGAAGCAGGGTGCTCGTGTGTAGGTACTTTCCCTGTCTTCAGGTCCGATAGCGGTTTCTCGTTATGTGCCCTCTTCTGTGGCGTAATGTCGGCCTGTCTCCAAGTAGGTTTGACCATGTTCAGTTTGGGTAAACCCCTCTTTAGCAGCAGAGTGCCGAGGGCCCCTGGTTTGCTAGTTGAATCTACCTACTTTGCTGTGGAGTGGTATGGGACATTACACTGAAATAGGAATGGAAATAGGTACTGGAGGTGGAATAGAGAGAATGGTACTAATCCTTACAACCCAAGGTTCAGATCGGGAGATTATAATGGCCAAAACATACAATCGGGAAAACAACAATACACACTATAACAATAGCACTCAAAACAGGAACAATACTAATAACACAAGTAACAACACTGGTAATTCGAATAATAACAATAACACTAATCAAAGATATTATGACAACAACCGAGGGAAGGATACCTATCTGGGTTGCCGTCACACTTGTGGGCATTCCTCAGTCATGTATGCTGTACAGGAACCTGTCCAAGGACTGATAGCGAGTTGTTCCACTGATACAGTGTCGAGTCCGAACTATGGGCCTTCTTCGGAAGTTGTATGCCGTGGACCGTGTGTCCGTGGAAAATTTCAGGACCCCTCGTGCCAGGTGTTGAACTTCGGGAGCAGTGCAAACCCATTGTTGTACTGAAACATAACAGGCAACGACTGATTTACTTCTTGTTCATTTAAATGTTGGCGCCAAGTACTGAATATCGATTTTGTTTGGTGTTGCTTTTCCCTGACACTAGAAGTGTCACTCAGATTTCCCAGTCAGGGGCTCGCTGAGTCATACATGGATCCTTGGATTAGTTTCCCGCCAAATCTTGCAAGTTACGTCATCAACGCAATAGAATATGGAAATTTGAAAGTTTTCACCGTTGTTCGGAATGGACCCTTCTGACACTATGAGACTCACGCTGGCTCACTCCAAGGAGATTGAATATTATTAGGTAAGCCATTCATGGATGAGTAACTGATGGCGCCATCTATTCAGAGCTTTGCCATGACGTCACTATACAAACTCCCACATAATTCGTCTGCTAGCGCGGGTGTTTTCACCATAGTGTAGTAAAAGATTTTTATGCCGTATAATTTTGAAAAATATGTAACAAAAACTAATGAAATATGTAGAATAAATAACATGTAAAAAAAAAAAAAATATGTAATATCAAATAAACCAAATATGTACTGCAGGAGTAAACGTTTATCTTTCCATACACACAACGGTGGTCTAATAAAGTATGCTTTAAATAATTCACCTTGCTAATATTTTGATGCTCAGACTTTTTGCCACATCTTACGTAGTTTACGTGAAATATTTAATATCAAATGAAACTAATATTTATCGCAGGGATCAATTTATGCATGAAATAATGATTTTGATAAATCACTATCAGGTATTTTGCCATATTCTCTATGGTCATAGATTACCACCAATCAGAAAGGGTATACTTGTGTGCTGAAAACGATCATTTCACGTCGCAAATTGCCACTAGTACACATTTACTAAGGCACGTGCTCCTGTCGTGCTTATTTCGACCTACATTTACTCCGGAGATGTCTGGGGATATTCTAATTCTTTGGGGAATCCTATGTACAATTTTTAAATACGCATTTTTGAGCCGAGCAGGTCTCTTGAGGGTACCATGCCGCCTCAGTTCTATTGTTAATGTTATTGAAAATACCAAGCTCTCAACCAGCTGAGATCTAATCCCGTCAAATATTTTAGAAAATACTGCGAGCACCCTTCCATAACAGAGAAGGTAGCAGCCATAGTCTTAGCCTAGGTACCAGACAGGCATTCTTCTGGTGATATTGAAGAAAAGTCTGTAAAACCCTCAGTCAGAATGTCAAACATGAAAAAAAAAAACCTTGGCAAATTTCTTATCGTTATTTCGAAGTCCAAAAAGAAGCTTCAATCTTTATATTTACATTAATACGTATTTAAGCGCATCTTACGTTAGTATTGCGCTGATCCTCTTCCTCCTATTGTCAGATAATGTAAGCAAAGCTTGAATTCCCTTGAAAGTATAAGTAATACTTGAATGACCCCAGCGTTCGATTTGTGCAATTTCCAGAGAGGGGAAGAATTAGTGAGATATGTATTATACGGAATTTTGGTATCGTCTATATCCCAGGTTAGAGGTATATATCTGTAAAAAGTACCAGAGAAGATTTTTGCCGAGAGGGGGATAATCCCAACCATCCCCCGCTACAAACCGAACACTGAATGACCCTTTTGCTTATATGTTTGTGTGAAAGAGAGAGCGCTTTAATAACTAGTACGCACATCGATCGTACGCCTAATAAGTCACGAATAATAGCTAAAGGAAGTACAGATGTTTATTTTTACAGATGTTTATTTTTAAGTAACATAAGATTATCACCAATATCCTATCTCTCTATTGAAATGAAAATATTTCTATAGTTGATATTAAAGTTCTAAAATCAATTTTATTAGAAACTGATATTTGCTTTAAAATAGCGTTAATAGACAAATAGTTTACTTGCTATTTAGAATATGTTGCTTATTTTTATATAATAGTTTATATTCATCATTAGAAACATAAAAGTATAATAAAAATAAATATAACTTTTCATAACCAAATGTCAGGCGCAAAAATAATTTTATAGACAACGTCATTGAGGTCTTCCCTGTGCTGTCGCTACGTACATACACTAACGGATTCGTCCAGAGACGTCAACGCCATCAACCAATAGCTACTTATTTCCTGAAATCTCACTCTTTGGCCCGCTCTGGGACCACTCAGTGCTCTCGGACTGTGATAATGTATCACGTTGAGATCGTATCTACAATATGAAATTTATATCTAGATTTATTTTTTCCTAAAGGCTTGACACTTGCGATTTGGTTCAAGGGAAGTAAAAACCAGGCAAAAGTAGAAAAATAAATAGAAATAAATGAAGAAAATAAAATAATCGAGTAAAAGAAAAAAATACTAGAAATTTTGTCAGATTGTAGACACATTACACACGGCGCGTATCATTATGATTACAGAAAATAATAATACGTAATGCAATATTTTAAAGTATTCTGAATTAATCACAGTTTCAATTCCCTTCGGGACCTCTTAAACGAAATGGTTTAGAGCCCTTTTTAACTAAAAATTGTAGGTCCCTCCTAAAAACTCGCCCGCTCCCTTAGGATGCTCATAAAAACTTATTCAACAATAAATTCTATTAAAATTCTCAAGTTGGCCCCCATACATACATTTTCGGTACGCCACTGATTCCCCGAATATGTTAGTTAAATTCTAGATATGCAATTTTATCATCTAAATGTTTGTTTCAGCGTTCTACACCCAGTATTTTCCTAGCTATTGCCAATGGATGACGGTGACATAATACTGTTCCTGCAACACTAAGCTACTGTAACCCTTAAACCGTACGAAATATCGAAAAACGTTTCCCCAAAAAGTTGTTTTGTTTTCAATGATTATTCCAAAAATGCAAGTAGTTACCCCAGTTTCCATTTGAAATTCTCAAGTTGACCCCCTTTACACATACTTCCGGTACGCCACTGATTCCCCAAATACGTTACTTGATTTCTCCATATGAACTTTTATAATGATTTTTTTTTCGAACGCTCTACACAACGAAATTGTCCTATGGTGCCGGACTTTTGAATCACTAACACATAGGAAAGCCGGGAAGGAAAATTTATGATAAGAAGAAAAGGATATACTTACAGCTCTTACAGCTCTTGAAAGGATATACTTACAGAACATACACACTTAAACACTAATAATATGTAGAGTACTTGCGATATTTCGGTATTAATACCGTAGACTTGCTGTAGAGGAGGAGAGACGCACACACGTGGATAGGAGGCCAGTAGTTACACGTAGCGGACGGCGCATCGTTTGGAGAACAGTTGATTGCTGTATGGCGCGTGGAACAATTGACAGCTATACAGCGTGTTCAACACTTTTCCTTCCACAATACTTTCCCGAACTATTCCACAATACGTATAAAGTACATATAGAAGAAGGCCGGATAGGCAATATAATAGCTGACATTTTAATAGAATAGAGACTTTGTACTTACGTACTATCTTGACGGAAATCACGTATACAATTACACACACAACACTAATAAGTCAATTATAATTTTCGGATGCACCCGTCTTCAGTAGTAGACAATAAGGAAGTTCGCTTAACGCACGTTCACAATTTAAAGTGATAGAAAAATAACATGGCGGACGACCACATAAATAATAATTGACGTTGTTCTGCGCGTGCGCAAGTACTCATGGGAAAGGGATTTTGGAAATGGTGTTTTGTGTTGAAAATTCACCTGGATACAATAAAAAAGTTGGGACTCAATAGGGAAAACGTAGTCAGGAAAATGAATCCAGTATAGAAATCGCAGTCGGAGAAAGTGGTATACATTATAGAAAACGCACCACGAAAAAAGTGGGATATAGTATAGAAAACGTGCCCCGAAGAAAAAGTGGGATTTAGTATAGAAAACGTACCCCGAGAAAAGCTGGATATAGTATAGTAGGAAACGCAATGAAAAGGGAGTAGGTTGCTGAGTCAGTTACAAAAAGTAGAAACACAAATAAAAATGTATTGCCAGGGTTGAAGGGGAAGTGTGGGCGTAGACGAGGAGACAAGAAAGAAAAAGTTCTGCAGGTTTAGACCAGGTTTCAGTTAAGCATTCAAGCCCTCAAAGAAAGCTCCTTCCCAGAGACGACCTGAGGATGTCTTTGTGGTGGGGGATAGGAAATTGCCATCGAAGTCAGTGTGCAGTTGCGTGTGTATAGACACTGGCGAATCGGGCCTGTTGTTGACGGCAAAGTAGCTGTTGTTGGCGGTAATTATTCATACGGAGATTCAAAGGACCACCTGTTTCCCCGCATAGAATGCCGGGGAGAGTGTACAGGTTAGTGTATATGATATTTGAGGTTTGACAGGTTCCTTTGGGATATAGAGTGAAGTTGCCATGGAGACGTAATAAAGATGTGACAAGTTTTACATCTAGCGCAGTTACATTTATGCGCGGGAACTGAAGGCAAATGGGACGAAGGGTCAGTGTGGACCAGGATGTTTCTACGATTGGGAGGATGCTGAAAAACTAATCTCGGCTTGGTAGGAAAGACAGATCTGGTATCGGGGTCAGATCGGAACATTTGGAAGTGAGAAAGCATAATTTGTTTGATCTTGGTAAGTTTCAGACGAAATTGTGTTTCGTTAGGGACGGAGGATTCGGGTTGGTGTTGGAAGTAGGAGCAGGTGGTGTGTGTGTGGCGGCATGTTGAATTTGTTTGGTTATGAGGTTAAGTGGGTAGCCTCGGTTGACTAGAGCCTCCTGGAGGTGTTGGTTGTAGGTTTCCGTTGCGGAGGTGGTGAAATTTAGGCGTTGTTCTCTGAGGGCAAGGGAGGTAACTTTTTGGTGTGGTAAAGATGAGAACTTGAGTAGTGTAAATACTGCATGTGATCGGTAAGTTTTATGTGAACGGAAGTAGTGAAGGTGTTGTTTTCTAAAGTGATGTCCAGTTAAGGAATGTGACTATTTTGTTAGAGATGAACCAAGTGAGCTGTTCTAGGAATGTGTTGAGACTGGTTTCATCATGAGTCCATAACATCAGGATATCATCCAAAACCTTATCCAAAGTAGTGGGGTCAAGGTCTGAGTTTTGCAGGAAATCATGGTCGAGCTTGCCCATTAACAGATTAGCATAACAAATTGAAATTGACATTGAAATTTGAAACTGAAATTTATTTAACTTTGCACATGGGAAGTTTACATTTAACATTTTGCCTCACAGAAGCCTCAGGATTATGTGTGAGTCTTGTTCTCGAATGATCATTAGTTTGCTGTTGTCTGATTACCCATAACGAATTATTTACATAATATTTCTTTCTAACAAATACAATGTATATATATATATATATATATATTTAATCGGCTTGTTTGTTTTTTCTTTTCTAGGTGTTTTATTGTAAATTTTTGTTACAAGATAGTAAGTTTTGTGGTGTGTTTATGTTTTGTTAGTTCTGATTGTTTCAATATTCTCACTTGTAACACTTCTGGCTGCATACTCATGATATAACTTGTTCTGTTTTGTTTCTTTTGTTCTAATATACATCAATACATTTTTTTTTTAAATATAACCTATTGATTGGTAATACATCAAAATCGTTATACAAATTTTTAACATCACAATCAAATTTTCTATTCAAACATAGTCTCAAACTATTGTTCTGTTGAGTTACAAGAGGTTTTGTGTGAGAGGTGTATGTTGCACCCCAACTTAGTATACAGTATTCTAATAAGCAAAGTACACCATACGTAATGATTTGTTATCAAGAATTTCTCTAAGTATAAATCTTTAAGATGTTCTTAATGTATTTCTCATGCGCAATATATGTAAATTCCATTTTAGATGACTGTCAATTAAAACTCCTAAATAATTAACATTTTCTTCCCTAATGAGAGGTATATAAAAACAGTTTGCTTTCAGATCACAGTTATGAAGCATTAGATCTTTATTCATAGGTTGTCCAGCAAGCGTATGTGAGAAAGTTATATATCTGGTTTTACGTGTATTTAGAATGAGTAAGTGAGCATATTTTCTAGTTCAGTTTCTGCCGTTTCAAACGTTTTTGGCCATGTTTTTCCCAGTAATAGTTAAGGTAGTATCATCAGCAAACGATTATATGTGCCCTCTTACTTGCAAATTACATAAATCAATCATGTATTTTCAAGTTTCTGCAATAGAATTTTATGAGATATTGTATGAAAAGCTTTGGCCAAATCTAAGAATATTGTAATTACTTTTTCACTTACGTCTAAACTTCTAAAAAATTGTTCCAGTTAGTTTAAGTACAGCATCTGATGCTCATTCCTGTTCTGAACGCATATTGATTAATTGAAAAATACTTAATTTCGTGTAGAAATGCAACCAGTCTTTCATTAATGCATTTTTCTAGGAGTTTAGAGCACTTATTTAACAAAGAAATTGGCCTATAGTTATTGATGTCAGCTCTTGAACCTTTCTTATATATAGATTTTATTATTGCACATTTACAAGCATCAGGAAATACACCTGTTTCTAAACTCAAATTAAATTTATGACATAATGGTTCAACAACGAAGTCTTTTGCACACTTTAATACATCTGCGGTGATTCTGTCAATACCAGGTAAGGTATTAGACTTTAAATTATTTATAAAAGATTTAATTTCGTGTCTAGTAATAGGTGTAAAAAACAGCGAGTTTGGATTTTTAACTGATATGTTTGTTACAGCACTTTTAGTAGTTATTACAAGATGATCAACTAATTGTTCTCCAATGTTAGAAATATGTTTGTTCAAAGTATTAGCAATTAGTTGAGGAATTCGTTAACTGTTAACAATCCTTCATTTGTAATAAGTTTTTATTTCTTTATCGGCTTTATTATTGTGATCCGTAATATCTGCAATAACATTCCACAATTTGCGTGTATTATTCTTACAGTCCAAAATTTGCTTTTTATAATATTCTGTTTTGACCTCTTTTATCAAACTGGTTAATTTATTGCGAAAACTCTTATAATATTCCTTTAAATCTGTATTTTTTTCTCTCCCTTAATACTAGGGTATCTATTTCTTTCACGTATGGAAGTGATAAGTCCTTTTGTGATCCATGGCTTAAGTTTCCTAAATTTACAACCAACATTTGAGGCTTTAATCTGTGTTACCTTGTTTATACTATGTTGCATAATTTTAATAAAGTTATTTGTTGCTGTATTTACACATTGACTTTCTATAACATCATTCCAGTTTATTTGCTCTAATTCTTTTCTTATAACGTTATTCAGGCAACTTGACGTGTATCTCTACTTACTTATATCACTAGCTTCTTCAGATCAATTTCTTGGTTTTGGAGCATTTCTGTAGTATTCACTGATTTAACGCGTCACACTTCCACTGGTCTTTACGCGAGTCAAGTTTCCTAAGATTTCCAGCACTTTTTAGGCATGGTAGTAGTTTTCACAGCCACCTGAACAACCTCTTTTGGGTTTTGTGACGAAATTTCTTTCTTACAAGAACCACGTAAATCTTGCATGTTGAACAACACACACACAACAACGATGCGGAAGTATTACGAAAGCGACAACAACAAACGTTTTACTCGTAAGACTGCTGAATTGAGAATGAAGTGCCACTCTCGCACCTATGGCAGTGCTTCGGATCTGAAGGTAGTGTTTGTAGTCAAAGGTGAAGTTGTTAAATGTGAGAACTAGGTTGGCCATGTTAAGAAGGAAAGCTGTGGTTGGGCTATGAGGTTTGGGTCTCTGGTTAAGGAAGTATTCCATAGCTGCTAGGCCATGGGCATGAGGAATGTTGGTATATAAGAAAGTAGCATCTATGGGTGCAAAGCAGTATGTCAGAAGGAAGAGGCGGCAATTTACTGATGATTTCTAACAAGTGGTAGGTGTCGCGTATGTAGGCAGGCAGCACTTGAACATGTGGTTGAAGGAAGGAGTCAACGAGAGCGGAAATACGTTCCGTACGGGAATAATAGCTGGCTACAATGGGCCTGCCTGGATTACCTGGTTTGTGAATCTTCGGTAATAGGTAAAAGGTTGAGGTACGTGGACTGTCCAGGATTAGGTACTTTATGGACTTTTAAGATATGTCTTCAGGAGGACCATTACCGGTAATGAAATCGGGAATTTTCTGGTGGTGGGTGTAGGTTAAATCTGCGGGATTTGTGGGTGCTGGGATCAGATAGTTGACGGATATATATATATATATAAAAGATGGTAAACAAGGTAGAAAAAAAAGGATACTTACATAGTGAAATCTTGAAAGTCTCAGTAGCAGATGTGGTGGAATTCAGGCGTTGTCGTCTGAGGGCAAGGGAGAAAGGAATCGCTCTTTTGGTGTGGTAAAGATGGGAACTTCAGCAGTATGGTAAATCTTTGAGAAAAATGAAGGAAAATAAAGAAAAATACTTACAGCTTATATGTTCTGTATTAGAGCACACACATATTCACATATATACAAGTCACTACGATATTTCGTGCACACAGTTGCACCTACAAGGGATGTGAGTGATCTCGAACGCTCAGAACCGCACGAAAATGTGCTTAGAATATAAATCGCTCATCCCAAAAGCAGTAGTATGAGTCATTCCCATGCAAAACGCAGCTGTTGTCTGCGAGCGCCATTCGACGGTTTCATGTTTTACCTGCACGAACAAGTATCTACTTCAGCTGTGTGAATAGTATAGCTGCAGTAGGAGGCCTTCTTTTGGAGTGTTCGGTTGTGGGTCAGAGTATAAAGAGTTTATAAATCGGTATCGCGAGGCGAATTAATCCCATGAATGTTATCAAACGGTTAGAGGCAAAGTTGCAACGTGCTGAATATGGAAACGTAATCGGAGTCGAGGATATGGAGTTCGCGAATATGTTATATAGCATAATAATTCACAAATACAATGATGATGACGCAGAAATGTATGAAGATACGCTGGATAGGTATAGTCATTTTGAAGGACAAGAAGAGCCCGTACATGAAGTATGTCCATCCAGCAGTACAAGACTTTCATCTCCAGAGCAACAGGAATCTTCAAGTGAAAGTATGAACCATCTACACCAAAAATGTCAAGGGCCAGTATATTACAAGATATTGATGACAACATTGTGGAGAACATTTATGAAGACTATTACAATCGTGGCTTCAACTCCTTAGCTATAAGTGCATTCGAAGTAAATCAAATTGCAAGCTAACATTAGATTATGTAACTAACAAAAGACGAGATCAAGCTCACTTCAAGGGAAACAGGCTGTCACAATTAAAAACAATAAAAAGAGTATGTATTGTCACAATTTGATAAGGCAAGAGCGTATGGATCTGCTGTTCACTATTGGCATTTGCAAATGTGGGCATTGGAAGCGTCTAAAGTGGTTGGCCTAGATAATTTCACAGCTTCGTTACTTTTATCAACAAACTTAAGGCTGAATATGGTATTTCTTCCAGGTATATTACTACGTTCGTCACACGTAAGGACATACAAGAGGATAGCATTCGTCACAAGGCACAATGGTTTGTGCAGGGAGTGAACAAATATGTAACAGACGAGAGTGTGGACAAAAAATTGTTTGGAACAGTGACCAAAGTCAATTTAATTTTGAAATGTCTTCATTGTCAACACTATCTCACATAGACGAGAAAACTATAGCTGGTGTGATGCAGTCTGTGCATAGCTCTACACACAGCTATACAATTGATGTGGCTTTATCAATGAGTGGCAGATTAGCTAACAAGCTCTATATCTGTTTTGAAGAGCCATAAGGCACTTTTGGCCCAAATGTTTCAAAGAAACTTGAAGCGACATGTCCAAGAAACATTCATGTGGAGGCAAGCAAAAGTGACAAAATGACGAAAGAGCATATGAAAAGTTTTCTAACTAGCGTCCTTGGTAAACATGTACGTGAAGATGCGAAGATTCTATTGCTGTGTGAATCCTGGTCAGGTCATAAAGATCGTACTCTGTTCGATGAAAGTTTTCCCGCCGAAGACGACAAAATATTGCAACTACGTCAGAAGGATCGTTGATTTTGCAAGACTACAATGAAAAATCATAAGTAAAGTTAAACGATCGCCAAGTGTAACTTTACTTATGTCAAGTGTAACTTGTTAGTCAAGTGTAGAGGAAGAGAGCGAACCGCACGTGTTCACAAAGCACAAGATTGAAGAGACAATGGTGACACGTAGCGGACGGCGCATCAAGCTTGGAGAACAACTGACTGCTGTAGCGCGTAGATTTCCAGAGCTTGAAA
>JAGDQP010001446.1:0-70971 GCA_022664845.1 Lepisma saccharinum | reverse complement strand
TACTACTGTATAACGTACAAGTACAGGGTGGGATCGTGGAAGAAAAACTCTGGCAAATGTAGAGCAAACGGGAGGTTTACAGTTATTGAAGGTTAAGGCTAGGATAGATTTTCGCCCTTAAACCATGTGGAGAACAACTGACTGCTGTAGCGCGTAGATTTCCAGAGCTTGAAACAACTTACTACTGTATAACGTACAAGTACAGGGTGGGATCGTGGAAGAAAAAGTCTGGCAAATGTAGAGCAAACGGGAGGTTTACAGTTATTGAAGGTTAAGGCTAGGATAGATTTTCGCCCTTAAACCATGAATAAAGGCCCCCTCCCGCAGACGGCGTGTTGGACTGCTGGTAATAGGGGGTAAATTGTGGATTATGGCAACCAGGAAAGATACATCAAAATTGGTTTTGTGGGATCCGGTGTGTAAAGAGACTGGGGCATCCGGTTTGTTGATATTGCAAAAGTGACGATGGTTCTTAATACGAAAGTTTAGAGCACAACCTGTCCCCCCCCCCCCCCCCCCAAGACATCACAGAACTTGCAGCTTGGAATGTATATAACATCAGAGGTGTGGCATGTATCCTGGGGATTTAGGGTGTACCGGCCATTAGCAGTATTGATAGTGACTGTGGGAGAAGTGATGAAAATGGAGCAGATCTTAGATCTGGGTCTCATGCATGCATGGGCGCCGGTTTGCGGTGGTGGTGAGGAAGAATTCGTATGGACTAAGATGTTTCTAAGATTAGGTGGATGTTGAAAACTAATCCAGGTTTGTTGGGGAATATTGACCTTGTGTCTGGTTCAGATTGGAGAATGTGGAAATTAGAGTGTAGGATTTGTTTGACCTTGGTTAGTTTAGGACGCAACAGGGTGATTAGAGCCGGTGGGTTTTAGGTTTGAGTGGGTTGATTGTGTGAGGATGCACGGAAAATCTGTTTGGTTACAAGAATATATGGATTGCCTCGGTTTCCTAGGACCTTTTGGAAGCCTTGGAAAGTTCAGCAGCAGAGGTGGTGGAATTAAGGAGTTGTCCTCTGAGGGCAAGGGAGAAAGGAATCGCTTTCTTGGTCTGGTAAGGATGGGAACTTGGGTAGTGTAAATACTGTGTAAACGTGGGTTTTACATGAACGGAAGTAGTGAGGATGTTGTTTTCTAAAGTGATGTCCACGTCAAGGAATGTGACTCTTTTGCTAGAAATGGACAAAGTGAACTGGATAACACGGAATTGATTCAGTTGCTCTAGGAATGTCTTGGGACTGGTTTCACCGTGAGTCCATAACATCATTATATCATTTAAGAATCTTACCCAGACTAGTGGGGTTAAAGGCTGAGTTTGCAGGAAATCATGTTCGAGCTTCCCCATAAACAGATTATCATAAGAAGGTGCCGTTCTTGTACCCATGGCTGTGCCTCGGATCTGGAAGTAGTGTTTGTCGTCAAAAGTGAAGTTGTTACATTTGAGAACTAGGTTGGCCATGTTAAGAAGGAAAACTGTGGTTGGGGTATGTGGTTTGGGTCTTTTGGTAAGGAAGAATTCCATAGCTGCTAAGCAATGGGAATGAGGAATGTTGGTATATAAGGAAGTAACATCTATGGTGCAAAGCAGTATGTTAGAAGGAATAGGCGGTAATTTACGAATGATTTCTAAGAACTGGTAGATGTGGCGTATGTAGGCAGCAATCACTTGAACATGAGCTGGAAGGAAGGAGTTAACGAGAACGGAAACGCTTTTAGTAGGGGAGTTATAGCTGGCTACAATGGGTCTGCCTGGGTTACCTGGTTTGTGGATCTTCAGTGGTAGGTCGGGGTATGTTGACTGTCCAGGGTTAGGCACTTTATGGACACTTCAGATATTCCCTCACGAGGACTATTAGCGGTAATGAAATCTAAAATGTTCTGTTGGTGGCTGTAAATTAGGTCAGTGGCGGTAGACTTGTAGGTGTTGGGATCGATTAGTAGGCGGTAAACTTCTTGGAGGTAGTCAGCTGTGTCTAAGATTACTGTAATGGACCCCTTGTCCGCTGGGAGGACCATTATGTTACGGTTCTCGCGTAGCGCTACAAGGGCTCTGCGTTGGTTATGGGTTAGGTTGGTTGGTCATCTGTTGTTAGAACTCACTATTGGTGATGGCAAAGATAACGGAGGAGATGTAACATTCTACGTGATGATTGCTAGGAAGTGGAGATGGATCGATGTTTGAAGAAGGGCTGCAGATTTCAACGCCAGTATGTAGTTTATTGGAAGATGTGTCTGGAATGTGTGGATTTTTGCCCCAAAATAACACCATCTTAGTCCGTGCGCAAAGGAAAGGATATCTTTTAACAACATGAAGTGGTTAGACTGTTTGGAGGGGGGAAAAGTCAGACCTTTAGTGAGGATGTCAGATTCAGATTGAGTCAGGTTGTGGCTGGATAGGTTTGCGACGGAGATAGCAGAGGAGTTTCCTGGGCGGTCCGGTATTTCAGAAAACTGGATTGTGAGTACTGATTGTTTATTATTACTGGGTGGTTGAGTTGTGGGAGTAGGTAATGATAATGGTGGTTCTCCAAGTAAGAGAACTTGGTGCTTTTTGTGTTGAAGAGGCATGGAAAATCCGGTTTGAAAAGAACGGCGACAGAGGAGGGTTAACTTATTCAGGTGTTTCTGGTTCATGGAGGAGTGTAGATAACGGGCCTGAACCCAAATGGTGCAAACAGCCCTGAACGCTTCCGCCCTCCTTCAAACATGGACCCACCTCCACTTCCAAGCAACCATTCCCTAAACGTTAGATCTCCTCCCTTGTCCCTGCCAGCACCAATAGTGAGTTATAACAGAATATAATCAACCAACATAATCTAACCCATAACCAACGAAAAGTCCTTGTAGCGCTACGTGAGAACCGTGACATAATGGTCCTCCCAGCGGACAAGGGGTCCACTACAGTACTCTTAGACAAAGCTGACTACATCCAGAAGGCTTACTGCCTACTATCCAATCCCAACACCTACAAGCCCACCGCCACAGACCTAACCTACACCCACCAACAGAAAATTTTAGATTTCATTAACGCTAATGGTCCTCGTGAGGGAATATCTGAAATGTCCATAAGTACCTAACCCTCGACAGTCCACGTACCCCATATATATATATTGATGATAGGGTAATTTTCATATATATATATATACATGTATATATATATATATATGAAAATTATGAACATGATTAAAATTTCTTTTTCAGAAATTTACCAGAAAATGTTTGGAAAATAATGGAAATATTTTGTGCTGTGTGGACAGTGAGGCCACATTGAACGTAATGATTCGGAATATATAAAGGGAACCAAGAAAGTTTTGTCGCTTTTTGTGGAGGTCTGTGTTCAATTGGCCCTAACACTGTGAGTTGAATGCGAAGGTCAGTTGTTGATGTGGGTATAGCCAACATACTACCTGGTTGTGGCAGTTCAGTTACACCATGAACGTGCGGAAGGGACAGAGTGAACATAGGACCTCCACAGAGCGTCATAAGGGCGTGTATACTGTACGAGTTCAAACTGGGGTCAAATGCAGCTGCAGCGGGGCAGAAGATATGCCAGGCCTTTGATGAGGGTGTCGTGACTACGCGGACAGTGCAGCGGTGGTTTACCAAGTTTAAGGACGGTGACGAAACACTCGAAGACGCACCACGTGCAGGAAAACCAACACAGGTACCAAATGAAGATCTTCAGGCAGCAATTAAGGCGAACAGTGGCCAGGCATGTGAGGAACTGAGACTACAATTCAGTGTGAGTGGAGAAACCATTCGGCAGCACCTCCATCAACTTGGGAAGCACTACAAGTTGGGTCGATAGGTCCCACATGATTTGACTCCGGGCCAGAAGGCAACGCGAGCAGACACCTGTATTTCTTTGCTGTCTCGTCTGAGGAAGGAGCCATTTCTATTTCTGGACAGGGTGTTGACATGTGATGAGAAGTAGGTCCTGTACGAAGCTCCACGGCGCCGTCATCATTGGTTAGCATCCCATGAACCGGTTCCAAAACAGTCGAAACCAGCACTGCACCAGAAGAAGGTCCTCCTGTGTGTTCGGTGGACTGCTCGCGGCATCGTGCATCGGGAACTGCTATCAGTTGGTCAGAGCATCAATGGAACTGTGTACTGTCAGCAGTTGAGCAGTGTTCAAGAAAAACTCAAAACACTGGGGCCAGCACTTCTGAATCGCAAAGGGGTCCTCCTGTTACAGAACAACGCTAAGCCCCACGAGGCTAGGATGACCCGGGACACCATTCTACGCCTTGGATGGGAAACACTATTGCATCCGCCATACTCCCCGGACATTGCACCGTCCGATTTTCACCTGTTCCTTTCCTTGGACAATCACCTTACAGGACGCCAGTTCAAATTCCTAGTAGAGGTGCAAAATGCACTTGATACCTTTTTCGCTTCACGGCCCACCAAGTTCTACCGCGATGGAATCCATGGTCTTCCAGAACGTTGGCAGAAGGTCGTCGATGCTGATGGGGACTATTTTTTATCTTCCAGGTAAGTCTTAGGTGACATATCGATGTTCGAAGGTGGTGGGTGAAAAAGCAACAGAACTTTCTTACTTATCTTACACTTTGAACTATAGGCCCCGTTCTAAGGACGTAGTTTCCATTTCAGGAAATAGACCGGAAAATCACAATCTGTCCATCTTATGGTAGTAAACCCTTGGTTTACTAACATGCCTCCGGAATAACACCAATTATTTATCAATATATTGAAAGTGAGAGAGAGAGAGAGGGTGGGTAGTATTAATGAATTTAATCAAATTATTATTATTATTATCCCTTAATGCTACAAATAAATGTTTTGAGAATCATATACCTGTAAATACGATCTTATTTCTCCGTAACGCTGCTTTTCACATTCCTCTCCTTCTTCGTACAACCACTCATTCACTTCTTCCATACGAAGACGCAAGGTGATACTGAGTTCTGCAAGTTTTGAGGCTGGATCCAAAGCAATTTGTGACGCAAGCTTGCGTCTCACATCCAAAACATATTTTTCTAACCCATTTCGAGCATCTACACGTTCTTCCTCAAACCTATCTTGTTTTATCATCTCTCTCTGAAACAGGAAAGATAATTATACAGAATGATTTTCAAGAACAAACTGATAAATAATAATATTCGCATACACAATTCTATCGACTTAATTGAATAGTAATTCAAGTAAATGTAATCCAAGGTTTCACAGCACTTTTCTACGCAATTAAATACTTACATTTTAATATTAAGAACGAAACTATTTTTAGAGACGCTAAGAAATTTTTTAAGTTTCTTCTCACAAAATCTAACAAATACGAACACTTGATGTCTAATCTAATTTATTTAAAGAATACTATGATAGCACGGCAGTTTGAAGTTTTTAAAATGTCATTAGTAGTTGGCGTATGTACAGATTCCGAAGAATGTCAAGACACTTCAAATATTAACAGCTTCAATACTGCATCAAGTACCCTTTTTCAGGTGAACAAAAGACAAATATTTAAATGAAATATGGAGAACAAAAAGGTCATAGATGAGAAAAACGGGATAAATTCTAATATCTCTTTGTTAGTAGTCCATTAATTTATGAATGTTGCCAGATCCGTTCTGAATTGGGATTTCGCAAAAACATTGAACCTGTAAAAAATAGACTTTGTGAGCTACGATGTATCTATTGAGATTATGTATAGGGAGAATTAAATGATAATTAAAGGTTAATCAAAATCCCTGATAATCTTTTTACTATGCTTAAAATAAAGTTTTTATAAGTCAATTAATTAATTAAAACTTGAAAGTTAATTAATTAAAACTTGATTTGAAAAGTTTGTTTTAAAAAAGGTCAGTACATGATATGAAGGGCATGGGGATAAACAATGGTAACCAACATTGAACACGAATTGAGTTATTACGTTAGGAAAATTTATTCTGGCTTTCTGGCATATGGGGCTTCCCATAAAAAAGGGCCAATAGGCGGCCATTTGTTGTTTTTAACTTGAACTTTTTCCACAATCAGTACATATGAGTGTTACGATTGTATTTTTGTACTCAACTTTTTTTTTATGAGGATCAACATTGTTTTTCTCCATGCCCTTCATATGTTAGCGAACGGAACTCTGGCTATAAGAAAATAAGAAGGTATGTGTGAGTACATTTGATAGTGTGAGAATAAATATGTAAGTGGAACTGATACTTTGTCTGTTTTGCCTGTACGGAAACTGTGGTAAAACAATTTAAGTGTCTGCTGCAAAGCCGATAATATATTTTGTTTTGTAGTAATCAATACCTGAGGAATAGTTAGAGGGAAAATTCCAGTTAAGTAAAAACTATACAATATGCTGTTATAATTTAGAATTCCGATAAAACTTGTTCAGGTAGTAAGCGTGTGTCTCAGCGAACCCATACACAGAATATTCAATTAGATGTCAAACAGTTTCGAGATTCGCAGCTGACTGAAACAACTCGTAACTTTGCGTTACAATATGCGATTCAAAAAATAAAAGTGGACAAAAAGGGACTAACCTTGAATGGCTTGAACCAACTTTTCGTATACGTAAACTTTATTTTATATGGGCCAGTCTATGTAAACTTTTGATTTTGGCCCGTCAATATTCGCCCATTTACAGCCAGTTAAAGTCCACACCATGCCCCTGTCGGGACTCAAACCCGGGACCTTCGGGCCGTTGACTAACGTCTCAGACCGCACGGCTACCCGGCCAGCAAATTTTCGTATACGTGGAACATGGAGAAAATTAATCAACACAAACTTAAATGTATTTCAAGTAATACTAAATTGCTAATGAAACTGCGTGATGGCGCATTCCGTAAATTCAAACGAACCAGACTGCAAGCTCATTGGGAAGAATATAAAGGGTTACGCAATTTCACTACGTCAGTTATTCGACAAGAAAAAAAGGCTTATGTTTCATACCGCATTAACATTGGAAAAAATAATAGAGATAAATGGAAAACTCTGCATGAACTTGAAATAGGAAATAACTCCCCTCAATCTATTCCGAAGGAGTTAACGACCCGAATGTTATGAACAATCATTTCGTGTTAGCAACTAATGCCTTTGTACCTAAAACTGATCTTCGTCCACAGATCACATGGTATTCTAATAATCTATCTCAGAAAGTTAAAGACGAATTTTCCCTACTCCCCGTAAATGAGAATGACGTACAGAAGGCTGTATACAGCATTAAATCAAATGCGGCAGGGTTGGACGAAATAACAACTAAAATGCTGAAACTCTCATTACCATTCATACTGTCCCCACTGACACATATTATAAATTACTCTTTTAGTACCGGCTGTTTCCCTAATGTATGGAAACAAACTAAGGTGCTACCACTGCCAAAAAAACCTACTTTCACATCACTTAATGAGCTACGACCAATATCTGTAGTACCAATCTTGTCAAAAGTAACTGAAAAAATTGTTTCGAAACAACTGAATACTTTTATTGGTAATGAAGGTATTTTACCTTCAGTTCAGTCGGGATTTCTAGGTTCTCATAGTACGACAACCGCTCTTTTAGAAGTTACCGATGAACTATTACATGCGTTGAATGATTCCTTTGTAGTAGTTTTGGTTCTTTTAGACCTATCAAAAGCCTTTGAGTTAGATGAACATGATCTTCTTCTTGCAAAAATGAAGCACTATAATTTCTCTACTATAAGTATTGATTGGTTCAAATCATATTTACAAGGTAGAGAACAACGTGTTTTTCTGAAATCTCCAGACATTAAAATTTCTGAGCCTTTGTCTATGAAAAGAGGTGTTCCTCAAGGATCAATATTAGGCCCAACTTTATTTTCCTTGTATGTGTCAGATTTAGTTTCAGTTGTTAAAAACGCTCAAATTCACTGTTACGCCGATGACACGCAGTTATTTATTAAATCCTCACCAGGAAATATGAAGCGAACAATAAATCTTCTTAATGAAGATCTGCAAAATATACACAATTGGTGTAGCGAAAACGGGTTAGTTATTAATCCATAAAAATGTACCTATATAGTTATAGGGACAGCTACCCAACTTCAGAAACTGAAGACATCGGAACTAAACATAAAGTTGAGTAACTATACCATCAAATATTCACCTAGTATTAAAAACCTTGGATTATTAATGGATATAAATCTTAACTGGAATTCTCATGTAGCTAACGTATGCTCACGTGCACTAAATAACCCAAGATCCCTATATAGATCACGTGACTTGCTCACGGCAAAAACAAAATTGTATCTAATACAGACACTAATTATGCCCTTGTTTGATTACGGTGATGCCGTATATGGTCCTTCCCTTCAAATCAACAAAGTCAAATCCATTCAGAAAATCCAGAATTCCTGCATCCGGTTTGCTTTCAACCTTCGTAAATTCGAACATATTCTTCCTGTATTAAAGGAGAACAATATTTTGACAATGCATCGAAGAAGGTTCTTTCGTTTCTGTTGCACGATTCACATCATCATTCACAAGAAAACACCCGCTTATCTCCATGGAAAACTTATCTCTAGGTCTAGTATCCATAAGTACGTTACACGTACTAGGTCAACATATGATGTTCCAAGATACAAACTCACAAACAACTCGATCATTTTCTGTATCAGCTGCGAAAGCCTGGAATTCCTTGCCAAATGCTATTACATGTGCAAAAACTCTTCTAAGTGTATATTTGCTTAATCAGCAAAGACTATGCTCTTCTACCAGTGATATTTAACTTTCATATGTTTTTATAATGTTATGTAACTAAGGCACATTTATGTACGTTTCTATTTTGTATTGTGTGTGTGTGTGTGGTTTTTTTTTTTTTTTTCAATGATTATGTATGCATTATCATTGTATATTTAACTTTTATATGTTTTTACTGTGTTTTAAGGCTCTTTTCATGTACGTTTTCAATTCGCTCTTTTTTTTTTATTATGTATTTGTGTGTTTTTGTTTTTTTCTCAATTATTGTTTGTGTATTTTCATTTGTATGATCTGACAAGGGTTAGGTGGAAGAACAGTTATTAGCTGAACCTCGCCTGCTGAAATAAAGGAAATTAAATAAAATAAAATTAAAATTTAATAGGGGACGATGAAGATGCACTACAAAGTAATGCCGATGTCTTAATACAAGCTTGGGAGGTCTACAGGTGAACGTGAACAAAACAAACTACGTAGTAACAAGCCGAAACACATAGGATGTAGGAAATACAGACTTAATTAATACGAATGAGGTCACAGAGAAAGTAAAAAAAAAATAAATACTTGGGAGCATATGTAACAAGCAAGAATGAGGCCACAGAAGAAATAAAAAGTCGCGTAGCACCGGGCAACTCATGTTTATATCCAGTCCAGAAACTCCTCCTAGCCTCGCGATTAATAGCAAGAAAGATGAAACTAAAAATATACAGAACGGTTATTTTGCCGGTAATATTTTATGGTTGTGAAAGTTGGAGTACGACTCTGGCAAAATGGACATAAATTGCGTATGTTTGAATTAAGTTTTGAGAAATTTCTACGGGCCGATACGGGATGAGATGACTGGAGAATGGAGGAGACTGTATAATGAAGAACTCCAAGGACTGTACGGCACACACGATCTTGTAAGAATAATGAAATTAAGACGAATAACATGGGCAGGGCATGTAGTGCGAATGGAGAAAAACGAAGATTGCAGAGGCGTCCTTGGGATGCCAATATTAGAAGGTAGTCCTTGGGATGCCAATATTTGAAGGTAGATGTTCAAGATGAAAACTAGCTTGATGTTGCCCAGGATAGAATCCTATGAAGAACATTTGTTACTGCGGCGATGAATCCCCCCATTCAATCAGTGACCATATGTTAGATCAGTTATATATTAACTATTTATTTACCAGCATCCGAAGGTGAGCGTACTCTGGTTTAGAATACTATGCAATATAGCACTCACACTTCTCTGAGCAAGGGACGTTTGAATTTAATTTTAAGGCCTTTAGGCAACTTTGATTCAACACAAATGGTTGCTGATAAGATGAACTGGTAGAATGAAGAAAGTGGTAGGAAACGGGACAACCCCGAGAAAGCCCACGTTGCATGAGCAGGGATTGATCCGACGACCCCTAGCACCAGAGGTGAGCACTCTACCAATTGAGCCACCGCGGCCCAGCAAGGGACGTCCAGCGGTGGTTTTTCACTGTCCTTCATCTGGTCGAAATTACGTTAACGTCTTAATTACGGAACCTACAGTTTCATAAGTGAATTCAGAATCATTCAACTCAGTATGGCTAGATAGAGGATCGAAGCAGAGATTCCTTGATTACAAGGCTGCGAATGAAACACCTATGTAGCAGAATTTCATTCCATTTTATTAAATATTCTTAAGTTAAAAGAATGGAAATGAAGAAGGGGCAATTACAGTCAATACATAAATGTCTTCACAATTTGAAATTCAGCCTGGTGGTTAACTACATTTTTTATACAGAGCGACGGCCATAAAATTCATATATATTGTACACAGTGTATCAAATGTCACTATCTCAAGAAATACGGTAGCTAGAAAAAATTAGATTTAGGTACTGAGATCTTGATTTATGGGGCTGCTTTTATCCTTATACGGTTGAAAGTTTCCTTAATGGAATTATTGCACTATATACACTCAGACCCCTACTATACACTCTACTGTCTAAACGAAAACAAATAAGGAAACTTACTGCACATTTAAACTTAGATCCCATCATCAATGAGGACGGTTTTCATCTAGAGAAGCCTTCTCTTAAAATATTATGCACTATGTGTACTCAGTCTGTATAGCACGTAAGCACCTAATCAAAAGAATATGAAGAGAAATTCACCTTAGTTCAGTTATGAATCGTTTCCCTTGGATATATCCTTCGAAAAAATTAGTAAGATCTTATTTTTCAACAATTAAGAGAGCATCCCACGGATATGAAGTCCTCTTTTATTCCAGTACCCCTTATCCCTTACCTAGATCGCTAATCCGAATTAAGGTTGCTTACTGAAAAGTGTTGTTGCTGCTGATGATGATGATCGATGTTCAATCTGGTGGCAAGTCTATGATCCGAAAGGTTTCTGAGAGAATGCACATTTGTACCGAGTTGTAAAGTATCTTTTCCGAAAAACTTTGGAATTGATATATACGGTGACCGTATTCTGTCAAAATTCAGGACAGGTCTTACTAGGATCTAATAAATCCTTTTTGGGGGGCGATTTGAGACTCAACCAAGGAAGAAGTTTTAATAAGGCCATAAACTTCGCTTAAAAGTTTCATTAAAAAGTACCTAGGGTTTAACAATTATAAGAAAGCATCAACTTCAGAACTTTAAAATTTCATACTTACTTGGTGTTGAGCCGTCAAAAAAATCACTGATTTATTTCTTAAAATACTTTATTAATTATAACTAAGCTATTATTAATTACTTTATCATCAAACATTTTGAATTTGCAGCAATAGAAATTTCCAACAATGTAAAAAATGCTGCTATCATTGTGATATATAAAACGCTTGACGCAAATGTTAAAATATTTTTACATAATTTAGACACTCTTCTCAATGCGATTATTTTCAAATATAGCACAATTATAATCTGTGGGGACTTTAACATTGACATATTTACTAACTCATCAAACACATCGAAATTTGAGGCAGTACTAAAATCATATAATCTTGTTTTCACTATTACTTAACCCACACATTTAACCAAAACTTCAAAAAGTATTATTGATAATATAATAACAAATCATCCACCTAATCGTTATACATCATCAGTGTTAGATCTCGGTATTAACTATCACCTTTGTCAGTGTCTAATTTTAAAAGACTTTTACCGTAAAAGATCATTTAACAGGATCACCATCTCGAAACGACACTTTAATGATTCAAACAGAGAAGAATTTGTACGATTATTAGAGGTAGAAGACTGGAATTTGGAAAACCTTCAAACGAGTACAATATAACTCATTTTCAAACATTTTTTTTATAAATTTTAATTATATTTCGAATCCTCCTTTACAAAGAAACCGAGAAAAATATTAGATGCAAGTAAAATATTAAATCCAAGTAAAACCTTGGATTACTATCGGTATTATTACATCGTGTAATAAATCAAAACAACTTTATACACAGAGTAAAAGTAGTACAGACGAAAATTTTATTAAATATTACGCGAAATACAAGAAAGTATATAAGAAGGTACTGACTGAAGCAAAGAAAATGCATTATAACAAATTGATACAAAACGCTACCAATAAAAATACGATGGCATGGGAAATTATAAAACGGGAATCCCGTAATATTGACAACTCAAACAAAAATATCGAATTAATTAATTTTAGTAATAATGTTATTAACGACCCCAAAGAGGTTGCAGAATGTTTCAACAATTATTTTTCTAGCATTGGAATGCATGAACTTAATGATGCATCAGATTTGCTAATTCAAAACAACAGTAATAGCATTCCATTTAACTCCAACACTCTGTTTTTGACGCCCACTACCCCTCATGAAGCCATGAGAGTAATAATGAAACTTAAGAATACCAATACCATGTCTTGAGAATACGATGAAGTTCCGTTGTCTGTGCTTAAAAAATCTGCACATATTACTGCGTACCCCTAGCACATATGAAAAACGAATCATTTAAGCAAGGCATATTCCCACAATATCTAAAAACAACCATAGTGAAAACCCTATTGAAGAAAGGGAATAAAAAACATGTGAAAAATTACCGCCCAACATCTCTCATTTCTGCGTTCTCAAAAATATTTAAAACTGTGATTTGCGGTCGAATTAAAAATCACCTCGCACATAACAAAGTGATATATCAATCCCAGCATGGGTTTCTTCGTGGAAAATCAACTCTAACGGCACTTTCAGATTTTCTTCAGGACATTTTACATGGATTAGATAATAAGGAACATTCATTTGGTATTTTTTGTGATTTAAGTAAGCAAAGCTTTCGACAGTGTTAACCACAATATTTTATTAAATAAATTATATCGCTATGGCATACGAGGAAAGTCTTTATCCTGGCTAGAATCATATTTACTAAACAGAACCCAGATAGTTGAAATTAGTCATATTGACGAAAATATAGGTTTAATAACAAAATCAATTTCTTCCCCTGTAAAATTAAAAGTTGGTGTTCCACAAGGCTCAGTACTCGGACCACTTATGTTTTTAATATATATCAACGATCTTCCTCAACATATCACACAAGGAAATACAATTCTTTATGCTGATGATACTAATGTACTAATCAAGTCCGATATGGCAAATCTTCAACAAAAAATCGACACAACAGTATCTCAATTAGAAAATTGGTTTCAACATAATAAACTAAAATTGAACAGTGAAAAAACGAAATACATTTATTTCCATAAGAAGCGGCAGACGATTAATGCTACACAGAAATTAAGCATATTAAATAAGGAAATTACATGTTCTCAATTTACAAAATTTCTTGGTGTAATACTTGATGAAGAGCTAAAGTGGAAAGAGTATATTGATATATTATGTGGTAAGCTCTCTTCAACCATCTTCCTAATTAGATCATTAGTACCAATTGTTAACAGAAATGCTATATTAACGGTGTATCACGCCATGTTCAAATCACAATTAAGATACGGACTGGCTTTTTGGGGGTACTCTCCGAATAGACAGAAACCCTTTATATTGCAAAAGCAAGCAATAAGAGCGATAACTGGCATGTCTAGACGTGCGTCATGAAAAAGACTATTTCGAGATTTAAATATATTAACTTTTCCATCACTTTAGATATATGAAGTACTTCTTCTGACATATAATAATACTGATCATTTGAAGAGAAACTACAATAAACAAGATCACTATACAAGACACAATCAACATCTGTCCCTACCCTATCACAAAACAACAATGTTCTCCAAATCCCAACTATATATGAGCATTAAAGTTTATAATAATCTACCCGTAAATATTAAGCATGCTAAAGACAAAAACACCTTTAAAACGCTGTTAAGAAAACTGCTTATTGAAAAATGTTTTTATAGTGTGGAATAATTTTCAGTCAGGAGTAAGTTGAAAACTATTGAGTTGTACCTAATATCAAACGAATTCTTTGTATTCTATGTAAATATATATTGTGTATTCACTCTACCATTGTATGAATTTCTTTTTAATTGTACTCTGTATTCTTTATATTTTGTGCTAATTTATCCTTGTGTATTCACTGCAGCATAAGTCATTTTCTGATAATTTTATTATTTTTGTAAATATGTTTGTATTCTTGTGTGGTAGCATAGTGTAAGTTATTTTCTTTGTAGAATTTGCGTTCTATGTATTCTTTGCAATTCTATCTTGTTTATATATTGTATTCATTGTAACATTGTATAAGTTCATTGTAATAGTAATTCTTATATGCTATATATATGTATTGACGTGTGTGTGTGTGTGTGTGTGTGCAATCTGTATTACGTGTATCTGTAATGACGTATTCTATACCAGAATGCTTGTGCATGGAATATGGTCACCAGAATGAAAATAAATCAAATCAAATCATTTATCTATTAATATCGAACTTTCAGAAGCCCAACAATTAAACAAATGTTAAACTTACGTGCACGTCAAATAGCCCTATCAAATGAGATTATACCAGGTGAGTAAATATGAAACCGGAATTTATGTACAGAAAAGACACAGTGATTGGATGACAATGCTAAGAACTATTTTATTCGAAGTATTGGCCATCGCTAGCGATACATTTCTGCCATCGTTTCGGCAATGTGTGGATGCCAGCATCAAGCCATTTTCGTACATTTTCGTAAGATGCGAAGGGCTGGTCAGCAAGTGCGTGTCCCATGGATGCAAATAAGTGAAAATAGGAAGGCGCCAAGTCTGGTGAGTAACCCACATGCGGAAGAATTTCTCAGCCAAACGTAGCAATCGTTTCCTTCACCGGTTTTGCTGTGTGGGAGGGTGCATTATCGTGAAGCACAATCACTTTATGTTGTCTTTGGTCATATTCTGGTCGTTTTTCACGCAAAGCTTGATGCAAATCGATCATTTGTTGTCGGTAACGTTGGGTATTAACGGTTTCGACAGTTCATAATAGATCACTCCCTTCTGATCCTACCAAACACAAAGCATTGTCTTCCGTCCATAGCGATTTGGTCTTGCAGTCGATGTCGCCGGTTCTCCTGGAGTTACCCACGATCTTTTACGCTTAGGATTCTTGACATAGATCACTTTTCGTCACCAGTCACAATTCGATGGAGAAATGATTCCCTTTTGTACCTGGCGAGCAGAATTTCGCAAGTGGTTTTTCGGTTTTCCTGCTGTCGTTCAGTCAATGCATGTGGAACCCATTTTCCCACCTTCTGAATCTTGCCCATGGCTTTTAAACGTATGGATACTGCTTCTCGTGTCATATTTAATTGATCCGCGAGTTGTTGTTGCGTTTGAGCGTCATCCTCATCCAACAAAGCTTGCAATTCGCTGTCTGCAAACTTTTTCGGTGGTCTTCCACGTTCTTCGTTTCTCACCTCAAAATCGCCACTTCTAAATTTTGTAAACCACGCATAGCACTGTGACTTACCAACAGCATGAACACCGTAAGCTTCGACAAGCATGCGATGCGATTCTGCAGCAGTTTTCTTCAAATCGTAACAAAAAATCAATGCTGTCCGCAAATCGTAGTTTGTAGGTACAAATTGCGCAATGTTCAACACTATTAAACACTACACTATGACATGAAACTTGTCTGGTTATGAATTGAAAATCGTTATCAGCAGTCAAAACAAGCAAGTGGCGCCAAGGAAGCAGTTTTACGGTAACCACAGTGACATCTAACGCTGTATATGCACAAATTCCGGTTTCATATTTACACACCTGGTATAGACTTTTGTGTCAAATTCGGGGCTTTTAATACTTTTTTCGGAACAGTGGGACACTATTTTAAAATCTGGGACGTATGGTCACCGTATGCATAGACCGATTTGGGTAGTTTCCTGTAACTTAAAGAGAATGTTACTTTCTGTAAGTTATACAAAATTGTACTCAAAGTTATTCGGAAAAGAAATTCTAACACTAGGTACAAACTTTTGGCGGTGTTTTACATTTAGCCCAGGAAAAGGTTTAATATCGGGAATAATTATAGGTAAGCTGAATTTTGCCCAGTGTTATAGCACTACTAGAGGTACATTTTCCCAACCCCCCCCCCCCCCTATATACATGAAACTACGAATTTACAGACTTACAAAAATTGTATTGTATCTCCGTAAACAATAGACATAACGATGTAACTTGAGCTCCTGCGTAGCCTAGTCTCGGTAGCGCGCTCGACTTCAGTGCGAGGGGTCCCGGGTTCGATTCCCGGTGGGGGTTCAAAAATTTCGGTGTTGACCCAGCATCGTGAGGATAAGTGGGGAGCTGCTGTGATAAAGACAGTGGCGATCACAGTGAGAGCTTCGACTCTCCTCTGCCAGCGTGGGAGCAGTAGACCAACTCCTTCCTTCGGAGAGAGGCCTCATGCATTAGTGGATTGAATATGGCTGTGATTTATATATATAATTCCTAAATGACAGGCTATAAAAATGTTCGTCATACATTTTGCGCTATTGCTAGTAGTTTTGCCGTAATTTAGATTAAAAGCGCCAAATAACGATATTCTGCTTTTAAATATTTACACATTTCACGGTGTAGCTTGTTTTAGACTCACAATATCAAAAAACTGTTAGAGATAAAAATTATTGCCTGTTTCGTAGGCTTTAAAATTATGTATATTTATCAATATGGTTGAACAGTTAGTGTGTTAGCTAATGACGCAGAAATGAGGCGCAACAGCGCGCGAACAATGCGAACCTTCTACGTGTGCCCTAGTCTCATTAGGCAGTTAAAAGTAGTCGACGATTAAGCAAATTCGTCTTTGCTGTGTAGTTGCAAGTAAAATATGTGATGAATTGGTAGTGTATTTCATGTGATATGTCACGTACCAGGTAGCACGCCAGTTTGCAACAAGGTCGAGTCACGTCAAAATTGCTATATTGGTAGTGAAAAAAGAAAAAGAAAGAATGTACTTCAATTGTAAGCTATTTCTGCACTCAGCAAGAGAAAATAGAACCTCATACAACTTATTAAATAAAGTTAGTCATACTGTATTTATATTAGTTGTAAAATACATTTGGTTGGTAGTTTTAGTTTTAAGTATAACTTACCTTTGAAGGTGAGGTATTTTCAATTGAATGTTGTAGGTTATATTTATTACTCTTTTTTCCAGGATCTTGTGAAAATTGACGTAGCGGAATGAATGCATTAAACTTAATAATTTACTTATTTATTAGAAATACAATGAAAGAAGAATAGTTGATTTTGATTTATTGTGTGTTCTTAGTGGGATATATCTTGAAAGATACTGTAATAGTCAAAAAAGAATTTCGGACATTATTGTGATAAGTTCGAAATGAAACGATTGACTGCATGAAAAGTTGGAAAAAGAAAGTACTATTCGAGTTCACAGCACGCGCATGCAGAACTATACAAGACATACTAGTATCAAAGCTGATCATACATCAATACTGACGATAACCCATCTCACCGTTCAACATCTTCAACTTCCTTAAGGATATCAGAAGCAATGTTCGATTTAAAAAGAAATTACTTCATTTGTGGAAAAGAATTCAATATTAAAGCTGCATCACAGCGTAGGAAGTATTTTCATATGGTTGTGACTTTAGAAATAAACGAAAATCTTATCAAGAAATGTGACTTACGAAATGATGAGTGGGGAGCAAGGGTAAGGGCCAGACTTCTTATTGTGAGTAATCTTGAGGTACCATAAGTACAGTACCATGGAGTGTTCCAAAAAAATTTCAAAAACTACACCAATTGGGGAGCTCGTGGCTCGACCAAAATAGAAACAGGGAAATTAATTTTCTATGTTATGTGAGGACATATAAAACGGTGACGAATGCCAGTACACTCTGAATGAATGAAAAAAGATATTATGAAACGTGTATCTGGTCAAGAGGATGGCTGTCATATACAAACAAACATTTTTAATAACATTTTAAGGTTTGGATAATTGTTTCAAATGTTTCTGAAAGAAAAAATGTACTCTGCTTATTGGACACGCCTCATAAAATTATGTATCAATAACATAACGACAGGGAAACTGACTGCTACTGAACGGTTAAGGGAGTATTAGATGCAGCCGACATCATACGAGAAGACAGAGTATGGTTTATGACTGAAGTATATACCCAGATTTCACTGATAGCAAGTATGACAGGCAAAACCTCTTTCTAGGTCTTTATGGAGAGAGTAACGACGAAGAAGAATGCTTCTGAATCACGAAGTTAACATGAAATGCATTGTAATAAACCATGCTATAATATCAACTTAAAGACCAAGATTATTCCTATCACCCATGCAAACAAGTCTAGTATTAACCCTTCACCGATTATATGGGTCAAAATATATATTCAATCTATTGGTCTGCGCATCATACCATGAAACTTGTGTTTACATGACCTCTCTTATCAATGCAGTACTACTAAAAATTAATAGTGAAAGGTTTCTTCAGCATGAGTTTCACAACACAGATATTAATATTCGTCCGCTGCATAATTTAAGTACATTCCATGATATGAAAGGAATCCAATATGTTACACCTAGCACCAATATTAACGCTCAGGTAAAGATTCAACGAATTCAGAGTGGTTTTTTCAATCTGTGTTAGTACGCAAAGAAAAGTGGTGCAAGTGGCCTTAATAACGTGCTTGATGATTTCAGTGAACTCAAAAAGTGTCGGTACTCTCAAGAAGCAACTCACTATATAAATATTTACCCCTTTAATTTGATACAGCTTGTTGGATTAAATAAGCAATCTGGATGGAATTGCTTCATGAACAATCTTATTAGTAACTATAAAAAGTGTGAATTAATGTACATAATACCAGTACAATTTATAAATTTGCATCCTAGTACTATTTACACGCTATTTTGTTTGAAAGCAGATCAAAGTAGAAAACTCAGCTACTCATCATCATCACATTTGATCCACCGATGTTAAATTGAATTAGATTGAATTATGGCCTTTGGGCATCTATGACTCACACCGGGATATGGTAAGAGAAAGGATGCGCACTGTGAACCCGAATAGTACTTTCTCCTTCCAACTTTTCGTGCAATACATCGTTTCGTTTCAAATTAATCTCAATAATATCCGTAATTCTCTTTTCACGATTACAGTTTCTCTTCCAAGATATATTTCCTAAGAGCACACAATAAATAAAAATCAACCAATCTTTTTTTATTGTATTTCTAATAGGCAATTAATTTGTTAAGTTTAATTCATTCATTCCGCTACGTAAATTTTCACAAGATCCTGACAGTTCCTTTAAAACCATAATCGATTACTAGGTTCTGTTAGAAAAAAATAAGTATAACCTACAACATTCAATTGAAAACACATCTTCAAAGGTAAATTATACGAAAAACTAAAATTACCAACTAAATTTAATTTGCAAATAACAGAAATACGACTAATCTTATCGTAATAAATTCTCTGAGGTTTTATTTGTACTACATGAACAAGAAACATTTTATATAGTCATTTGATAACGAAATAAGGTTTTAACACTAACAGTAAAATATGCTCAAACACAAACATTTTTTATGATGTATCACATTTGAAACACAGGACTTTTGTGATGGAATAATTTTCACAGACACATCTTGTTCTTACTTTCTTCAGGTTGTCCTTCTATTTCTTTGATGGTACTTCCCGAACACACGGATCACATCGTTTCCTTGGGAAGGGTTCAGTTGATGCACCTCATTCCTTTGATGTTTCAGGATGAATATTTCTTCCCAGAATTATTTCCATTGCTGACATTGTCGGCTTTTTTAGACCATCAATTTCCAAAGATTTCTTCCTTGTGTGGTTTGATGAGATACTCTTCAAGCTCTAAATAACGTCTTTTTCTCTTGTTTTTGTTCTATTCTGGGTAGTTTAGTGTAAATAGAGTGTAGCTATTCAGGGCAGCATTATCAATAACAGTATAAAATGAAGGGGGTCATCTTCTCGTAACTCGTTTTGATGAATATTGACGGACGATTTGGTTAATAACGTCCACACCGCTCTTTGTTTCATTATAATAAAGAATACTTTCAGGTTTGTTTCGTTCATTTTGATCCACTCGATCATCACAATGCTTTTTTTTTAAGCAATACAAGACACTATTGTAACTGGTGCCTTATCTGAAGTAGGATCGGTGAAAGCAAACTTCGATGTATATTCATCACGATTTCTTGTTTTCGTTTAGCTCATTTGGTATATCTTTTCTGTTTAACTGCAGAGTCCCAACGACTGTTAGTTTACTCTCTGTGTATACTGCTAATTCAACAGAACTGTAATACCGGTCCATTGTGATCACTGCTTTGGACCACTATCTAACTGAGACCTCTCATATTTTCCTGCATAAGCCTCCATTTTCAATACGTAACGAGTTTGAGAATCTGTAAGTATACGAACAAGGATACCGTACTTCCCTGGTTTATATTTTATGAAAACTTTAAACGGACATCTTCGGCGAAACAAGCTAAGCATCTCATCGATTGTCAGATGCTGACTTGGAGTAAAGTATTTTGAAAGCCACTATCAATTTTCGAAAAAACTTCCCTCAAAGGAGCAAATTTGTCTGTTTTACGTCGGTCTGCTCTGGTATTATTATCAAAGAGTATCACCGATAACAGTTCTGTGAATCTTTTCCGACTCATTGCTTCAATGTACATGTTTCTCCCAAACTTCTCAGACCACAAATTAGATGCTGATAATTTTGTGTCTTCGTTTGCACCCATAAGGATCAAAATACCCAGAAGTGCATAAATCTCATTCTCGATACAAATATCAGTTCCTTGCACTAGCTTCAGCATTCCTGTATTTGAGAATTATTCTCACAATTTCAGGAGACATGAACATTCTGAGATTTTCAGGAATGCTATTTACCTTACCTTCTTTGATCACCCCTGCAAGGGCACGTGTTATGTTAGAAATGGACCTTCGGTGTTCTCTTGGCGGTTTTGCAACATATTTACGTCCACTTTTACAATGAAATTCACCAGCAGAGCCACTACATATGAGACTCATTTTCTCCACTAGCATCATCATCTTCACTTTCACGACATAAAATACTTTCGTCATTTTCCTCTACGTCACTCACATCATCAATATCGCTGTCCAGGAGGACATTCTGGACATCCTGTTCACTAAGATATTTGCTGTACATGTTTTTATTCACGATACAAAATGCAGAAAATGTACTCAAATGCACAGCTATGATGCAAGCACAAAAAGTTAATTCAGTCAACTGTTCCAAGTGTGGCCAGATCGTGAACACATCTGAGTACAGAGGTTGTGCAATTTCCACTAAAGAACATAATATGAGCGAAATGGAAACCAATAATATAACTAACACAGGAAAATATTCTGGCAATCTTTAGTCTGTGTGTGTGATACATCCCAATAAACCATTTCGACTCAAACTGAGCTCAAATACAACTCAATTTGAAGAGGTTTTTACTCAAATTAGCCTCAAATATTCGTACTTTTGTCACTCAACAAAACAAAATTCAGAAAGAAAAACACAAACTGAGTTCACAAAGTTTTAAATGAAGGCTTTTCCAATTTACTCAATTTAAACTTTATTTTAACTTCTCAATAAATACTTTTTTAATTTTAGTAGATATGAACTTTGTTCGAAGACTTTTTTTTATTCTGAGTTAGATTTGGTAAAAGCAAGCTGTGGTTTGATGGGATATAAGTAGTAGTTATTTAAGGAAAAAACATTAAGGTTTTGGAAATAACATGAAAAATCGCAATAACAAAGATTGGTTACACCTATTACCAAGGAGGGGTCAAATCAGCCCGCACGATATAAAATATTTTTCTATGAATTCTTAGTAAAGATATTGTAAATAATATTTAACGTAACGTTAACGTAACACTGAAACGAACAATGTAAAAAATCTAGAAATTTTGAGAATAAGTAATAACCGTTAAAAAAAAAGGAACTCGCGGGCAAAATTGATCCCCCTTGGAACTTTTATGGTTAAACAAGGCATGTGGATATGGTTATTCATACTTCATCATATCTAGCCGTAGCTCTCCAGTCTAAGAAATAACCAAGATCCTTTGATATAAAAGAACGGGATCAACCTTTCTGTCTTCTGCTACCTTGACAGCCTTTGCTGATGTGTAAGTTTGTATCTTGTTGTGCGTTTATGTGAGGTTGAGAATACGACCTAATCTTCCATTCTTTAACAATGTCTTCACCGACAGCGAGAAGATCATACACATTTTCATAATCATCAGCAATTATTCGAGTTATGATATTAAGATAAGATAAAGATAAAATGAATTTTATAGGCGGTAACAGCACTATTATGATATTAAGCAATTCCGTCTTCAAACCCTGACCCCACTTTTGTTACATCCTCTTTATCCCGGACTCTCCTTACAGCACTAGAATCTTTGTGAGGTTGGTTCACTAGTTATATATTGCATATCAAAGAAAGTCCTGCATAGTAAAATTGATACAGAAGAACATTGTCCAGATGGTTTTTTGATGTTTTGTCATTCCACTGGTGTCTTCGTAATTTTCAGGGAGCTCACATGCGTATGGTCAATAACAAAGTCATAACCTAGACCAGTCCAAAAGTTGTTGCTCCGTCTGATGATATGGTATCCTCACATGAACTCAGGATACACTTCGGGGTTTACTTTCTCCAAATCGATAATATTTTGAAAGTAAGAGATAACCAGAATTCAGGTAATTTTGATGGTCGGCAGAAGCAGATATGGGTAAACAAGCCGACAAAGCATTGTGGTTCATTATACATGATCCTGAACGATCAGCCTGAAGTAGGTCCATGACTGAATCCACAAATAAATGTAATGGGTAAAATTAACAAGTACCAGAATATGTTATTGATCAGGCAATTGTCACAGCATAATGAGTAAACATTTTCTACCCGAAGCTCAATGTTCTATACCAGTGCCGGATTGGTTATAAGGGAAGCCGGGAAATTTCCCGATGGGCCGGTATTATGTGGGCCGGTCAGGGCCAGTTTAAATTAAATTTAATTTTATTTTATCAGTTAACAGAAAGATAAAAATATAGTTTCGGATAGATGTTGAGGTACTAGTAAATTTTTTCTTGTCCAATCCAATATAAGAATGTTTTACAAATTAAACGCCGGCCAACAAATTTTAAATACGAAATACAAAGTCCAACCGTCAGCCCACACAATGATCTATAATAGTTTACCTATAATAATAATATTATACGTAAGTTTTGATGACCAACGAACTTGTAAAATGAGCGTAATTTTGATTAGGAACATCCACATTAAAGAATAGTCATATTTATCCAGATGGTGTATATCTACATGTATAATATGCTCAAAATAGAGTGAACTATTCCACCCCCCATTTTGAAGGTGTAAACAGGCAATCCTCACAATAGAGACTCACATCCTGCATCATATCCCCTTCGATACTCGTAGTCACAATTTCGATTACCGTCGGGTTCATTTGACTGGTGACTCGATCCTTAGAAGCTTTATTTGTTTATTAGACTTTAATATTAGACTTTAATACTTTAATACCAATTCACTTTTCTGCACGATTTTTAGTGATTTGTTCATCTGATAATCCCCACCCCTACATTTTGGAAGTGCAAGCAGACAATCCTCGCAATGAAAGATTGACATCCATTATCATTTTTTTTTTTTTTTAAATCCTTTAGCAGGCCTACAGGCTGAGGTAGATTTCGAAGTGCTTTTCATTTGATTGAATTTAATGGGGTAAGTGCAGAATAAAAGCACTTTAAGTAAATATAATTTTATTTTCATTATAAAATTATAAATACGGTAACTAATTACCCTAACAGGTTAACTTTTTATTATTAGAACTGAACGCAGTGATATTCCAATTGAAATTAACAGGCCCAATCAAACCCGCCACCTTATATACACCTAACGAAATATGAGCGCTATCGAGAAACTAGTTATCGATTTATAGACTAATTATCAAGAGCTTTTCAACGTTACCCCACAAGACATGGTTTTAAAAATTTCGATAAGATAAGATAAAATTAATTGTATAGGCGGTAACAGCACTATGGCTTACGCCCGTCCCGAGTAAAAAAAAATTCGAATTTCCACCCCCACCCTCACTCGTACCCCTATAATCACTAAATCGTTGATGTCACCGTAAACTTCTTAGGGAGTACTATAATTTATGCAGACAAAGTTTCCCTGTAAACTCCATAGGGGCTGATATATATTTTTTTCAAAATTTCAACCCCCTCCCCCAACCAATCCCTTGGGCCGATTTTGCTCATTAACGAACTTAGGCGAGCTATTTAGCCTAGAAATAACATAATAAAATTTGGTTCAAATATCTTGAAAATTATGGCCGCTAGCGTGTATATATATATATGACACGGTACCGATCTCAATAGGTCGATTTTTCTTCGAAATTTACCTAAAATGTGTGTTCATCTTACAATCAATGAGAAAAGTTACAAATTTTTAGAAAGAAGAATATTAAATTTGTGTCTACCGTGGCTAAAACACAGAGGGTTTCCGTTCGGGAGCTTCGGGAATAAATTTCTGGCAGACTATCCTGACAGGTTTTTCCTGAGCCTTCTTCAGTATCTCATATTGAAGTCTATTTCCTCCCATGAACAAAACGTCGCCAAATGCTGGTGGGCCGACATCTGGATTTGTGGCGACTCCGTCAGATGTGGCTTGAAAGTGCGTAGACGGTGGTGTCCACCAAGTCAGCATTTGAGCGGGAAAACGAAATCGGCCCAGTATATGGATTTAAGGTAGCTGCCGATTTGACGGGACAATGCAAGTGGGTCATCATTGGTTCAGACGAGATGCCGAACTAGACGACGTCAGGGCGGCCAGACTACTAGATCCCGCTCATTTGCCAATGCAGACCATAACCTCGAAAGTAATGCCGCCTTACCGCACTATTGTCTATCAGCAATGTTGTCAATTACCAGACGGGACAGGATGGGAGAAAAAGGCAACGAAGCAGCCTTCATAGTTCAAACACAAGGTCCAATAACTGAAAAAGCGATCCCAGTATCGAATTCAAGCCTATATGCATGGTTTTTTTTTTTTTTCAGAAACAGTCTTCGTAGCATAAAAGGAATAGTAAACTATTAGTCACTATGATGATGCTCCCATAGCCTAGTGGTTAGAATGTCGAGTTATAAATCTGAAGGTTCCAGGTTTAAATCTCGCTGCAGACAGTTGGAAAATTTATAAACTAATTAATACATGATCATGAAGGCAATGGGCAAATTCCAGCTAAATGTGTATACCAATAAACAGCAACCATTGTTAATTCTCTATTATGGTCAACTGAAAAAAGGGGCTCTTTTGGTTGGGGATTCGTTGGATGGAATTTGGCGGTTTGGAGATTCGACGTCAGCCCACCCTGGTCGCTAGAACGTCGGGTTTTGTGCAACATCCGCTCGTTGGACTGACGTCGGGGCGGACTATGGCGACCTTGCCCCACCGACACTGCTCGTGGGGTCTGTTCCTTACTAATCCTTACTCTACTCTACCATCTATCGAACGTAACGAAAATAACAGTCGTAAATGGCTGAAGTCTTTAGTTGCTGTTAACTCTATGATAAACAAGTTTCGAGTTTGTGTTTAGATGAAAAGCACAGTTTGAATATTACCACCTCTTATAGGGGTAAAAATCAGATTTAAATTACTGTTAATTTCGCACAAAATATGATGGTTACAATTGATAATGTAGCCATACAAATGTGATAAATGGTACTATGTTGTACAATTTCCGTGTTCCCGAACATCATGGAACCTTCAAGTACGAGAATGATGAAGAATTACAGTGTCAGTTAGTGTCAGTTACAGCGTCAGTTCGAACGAGTTTTTAACATTGTGAAAATTAATCGTCAAAAGAAGTTTTTGTTACAGAGTCTGTAAATATGAAGCTGCTTCATATTAGATGACAAATCTTTGGGTCAGAATAACTTCTTGGAACTTCTAATATTTCGGTCAAAGTAGGACGTAGTGTTGAAGAACCACCACAATAAAGTTGGTAATGAAGGTAAAAAGTGTTTGGGTCTAGTCGGAACGAAACTGTTGGAACTGAAGCATTGGTAACTTTACTGTCAGAGACTACAGTCAACCACATAGTTGGTGTTATTAGAGATTTCATCATAAAACAGGTGTCGAAGGAAGCTTAAGAAGCAGGTATAGGCATAATTCCTTTCCAGGTGGATAGTATACAAGATATAATAGTTATGGATTTGTGTTATTACGTTCACATAGAGGGTTGTGGGCTCAGAGTAACGTTTCTTCGTAGCCCTGTATCTGATTTTCATGATCATAGTCCGCTACTTCTATTATTTACATAGCTGTTCAATTGTCCTCAGAATGCTGGGTCAACACCAAAAGATTGAGCACCCACCGAAAATCGAATTAGTGTACCAACCGTTTTCACTAAAGTCGAGCGCGCTACTGACTAAGCTACGGTTGAGGCTCATTAATTATGGATTAAGGTTCCAATATACTTCGTTACGTGAGAGAAATACAAGTGTGCAGGAGACACTTGGTTGTAGTGGATCCCCATTCTGGGAAAGGGAAAAAAACTGTTTAAAGCTGTTCAGCGTTTAGTCAAGACTAATGGAGTCGATGTTAAAAAGTGCATTTCCGACAGTACAGATGGCGCATAGAATGGTGCGTTTTCCTTTAAGCGTCTATACCATGTGATGCTGAGCTGAAAAAAGATATGCGGAGGACGCGGCCTATATCATGACTGTAGTAGCCCCTACTGTGATCACCATCTGAAGGTGATGATCACAGGAGGGGGCCAGCGTCGGACGCCAGACATGTCCGCTTCCAGAAGAAACCCTCACTGGCGATCGAAGCGTATGTTGGGGCTACTGCGTATTTTTCAACGTGTCAGCCAAGAAATTCAATCTCATGGGAGAAGAAGAATTTCAAAATGCTGTCGAATTCATTGGGAGTCTCAAATACTCACATTTTCCTGTATCATCTCGCAAGTTAGCGTGTATAAGATTATTAATATATCCTTTATCGCTTCTCAACTTAAACATTTGATACTCCTTGTTCCTCAGTTGCATACTCAGTTCCTCAATATAAGTGTCTGTGTTTTAAGTCATCATGATCTTCCGCATCTAATAACTCGTACAGAAGGATTTTCCTTTCTACGTTCATCTTCACATTGATTACAACTGCGTACGCGAACTAGCTAGCAACCGCTTGGACGAACTACTGAAAGGATTCGCTAGCCTCTTGCAGGAAAATACACCATGCGACTCAAAAGACTCTCGTAAAGCGTCTAATATTTAGTGACCCTAGCTTAGCGAAAGACGCTTGGAGGAAAACGTACCAACGACTATCGAATCTTTTCATTAGTGCATCAGTGTCGTTGCTATCTGGTTCGCGTGTGCAATCGATGTGAACATGAATGCAGAGAGGAAAATCTTTCTATACGAGTTATGTGATGATAGTGATATAACGCAGACTCTCATGTCAGTAAGGAAGAAGCAGCATACACGCTTGCTTGCAAGGAGACACAGGAATATATTGCGAGATGTTCAGACTAAACTCCACGGAATTTGGCAGAATTTTGAAAATTTATGAATTAATTTCGTCTTCTGTCGTGAAATTGGAACTTGGCCAACATTATGAAAAATACATAACCACACGACAAACGCTTAGATCGCTACTGAGGATCTTCCCTGCAAGCGGACGTCTTCTGCGTCCAACGCTCGAGACTACAGCGACCATAACTACAGGCGCGGAGTAGGTCGTCTTCAGCTCAACGTCACACAGTAGAGATGTTTGGAGGAAAACGTAGCTGAACATGAATGGTGAATACAGTGGTTTCAGAGCTTGGATGGAAAAGAACTCACTGGGATTTATTCATATTTGGTTTTATGCACATGCCCTCAACTTAGTATTAGGAGACACAAATGAATTGAATCATGCTCATCGTTCGCGCTTTTTTTTCTTCTTTTTCTTCAGAGAATTGTATAGCAGGATGGATTCTTGGAATACCTCGCTAGAAAGTCATGTTGGTCCAGACAGTCTAAAGAGGATAGCTCTCATAAGAACGAAAGGATGCTAGTCGAAAGATGAAGCATTAGCAACTATGTTTGGTGTTGGAATGTGAGTCAGACAATTTATTTTTCAGGTTAGTGTGTATGTTTCATGCAATATCCAAAAATTGAGAAATGAAACGAAGCGATCTTGGCCTTAAATGTATGTACAATATGGTATGATACTATACATCTGCAGGGATCGAGATTAAAACTAGGGTAAAATCTAAGTCAGGACAGTCGGTCTGGGATGTGAACCCCGGATATCTAACTTGGATACCAGCGCCCTATTATCTCAACTACGCCGCTCGAATTGTTTGAAAAATAGTAACCAATGAAGTGGTCCGGTGCAGTGAATTTCCCGAAGCATTTTATGATGCCAACTGTTCTATACACAGTTCGTACGTTCCTTTCACAACCAAAAAATGATGAATTAAACGGGAGTGGCAACTTTAGCGCCAGGCGAAGTACATTAATTTGATTGTTCGAGTTTCCAACCCTGGATACTTCTACATCACTGCTCATTGGGTGATGTAAAACCAAGGCTTTATCAGTGTCAGGACACAATGTACGAAGGTGAAGGGGTATGTATGCTCTTCTACTCACATAACTCCTTTTATACATGGCGTTCAATTGCACAGGGTTGGAAACTCAATGATACTAAACAATCGAATCGATCAACTTCAACTGGTCCCTCAAGGTAGCCGTTTCCGTTTAAATATTACAAAGACGGAAGCTGAAATAAGTTACAGTAGCTAACAAGGCAGAATTAAAAAATAACCATCATGAAATAATAACAGTGTGCCAAAATAACCATTATAGTAAAAATAATAATAATAATAATAATAATAATAATAATTATTATTATTATTATTATTATTATTATTATTATTATTTCATATTTACACCCCCTTCCTCTGCTCCAATTTTGTCAACCTTTTGTGGTTATTTTATGGAGAACGTGCTGCAAGAAAACACAATTAAACAACTGTTTGTAAACTACACTAATATGTCTTCTGTGATTCGATACATTCTACTGGTTGTACAGTTGGCACTGATACTTAACTATTTTTTAAAAATTTAAATTTCTATTATGATTTTAATTCAATATAAACATTTTTTATCATGTGGAATAGCTTTATAACTACTTATAAATCTACATTAGCTTGACTTGTAATTCTCGACAGTGTAAACTTTCCTAAAGTTAACATTTTCACTTAAATATATATACAGACTGTTCGATATTTCGTGTTATTTTCTGGAGCATTGGAAAGAGATTAAGTTTTCACGCAATTAATATGAAATTTCGCATTGGAAAATGTCTGAATTTAAAAATTGTTTACAGTAAATTGAACAAAATTATTGTTTAGCCCCCCTTTTGGGCCGTAAACACAATAAGTTTATTTTCCTTATTGGAGATTCAATGTTAAATTTTGGAAGCAGTTTTCTATAATAATTATTCGTAAGGATTTTTCGAGAATTTTATTTTAGGAATGACAGTGAGCGTCAGATTAATCACAAATGTCACAGAATTAATGTTCCGACGCTTCTTGCATATCCAATGACTACTATGGGGGCTGCAGCCCCCTTCCAAACATCACTTAAAAATGCACGACAAATATCCTTAGCAGGGACATACAGGCAGAAGCTAAATTTTTGATCAATTAATGTGAAATTTAGCATTATTGTCAAATCTGGAATGTTATTTTGGTAACGCACCGTCTTAAGGGTTGGGAAGGGGAGCATAGGGGACGTGGTGGATCGATATAAAAATTTCTCTAATTTTATTTTTGGAATGCCAATGAATGTCATATTAATCACAGAAGTCACAGAATTAATGCTCCTTGCATGTGCTAGTTACTGATATAGGGCTACAGCCCCCTTCCAAAAGTCACTTAAAATCAATTCACGTTAAATATAATTACAAGGAACATACAGGGAGAAGCTATTTTTTTTAACAATTAATGTGAAATATAACATTATTGAAGAAAAACATATGCATTTCTCAAATCTAGTTTGGTAACGCACTGCCTCAGGGGCGTAATAAGAGATGGTGGAGCATTACAAAATATCCAAAATTTAGTTTACGAATGCCAATAAGCTTTAGATTTGTTAGATGAAGAAAACACCTATCAAGATGGCCAATTTAGCATCAGTAGATTCAAGCATTTTGTTCAGGGTGGTATCTAAAGTTCACCCTTAAATCTCAATTTTAAACATTCATTTAGCCATAGAAAGATACGATTAACTTAACACATTCATTTACTTGGTATCTCATTAAAAGCATAAGAATACTCAACGGTACAGTTCAGCACAACAATGGTAGGTCAAACTTATTTACATTATTGATCCATACGAGCAATTGTACTGATGATCTGAAATTATCACAATTTCCATCCACAACACATTTAAAACACACTACCTGATTTCCCATTTGCTGAGAGCCTTCCGAATATTTATATACATTCCAGAAATATATGGAAGCTCTCCACTGTACATATAACGTAAGTTTCTCAATCATCAGGTATATAAATATTGGCATTTATCTTCGAATGTTCCATCCTAGTATGTAATTCCACCATAGTGAAAATAAAAGTGTATTGATTATATGGAAAACCTTTTGTAAACTTTTCCCATATTCCTAATCGTGATTGCCCTAAGTCTTTATGCTCTAAAAATATAAAACTGTTATGGCACTCATTTTAACTTTTTAACAAGATTAATCACAAAAATCCCAGAATTAATGCTCCGATGCTCCTTGTATGTGCCATGCAGGCAGAAGCTAATATTTTTAACAATTGGTGTATAAATGTTGCATTCTTGCAGAAAAAATGTCTTAATTCTTCAAAGTTGGAACGTTAGCAACGTACCGCCTTAGGCACAGGGGGTGTAACAAAATGGGCTTAAACGATTAAAAAATTCCAAACTTTATTTTCGGAATGCCAATAATTATCAAAATAGTCGCAATGTTACAGAGTCATTGTTCCGACCCTAACTGAATGCGCCAGTGTCTGTTTTGATGGCTTGAACCCCATTCCAAAATTCAATTAATAGAACTTATTTTACAAGAATGCCAACCATTTACATTAGTTGTGAGAAAAACATTAGCTTCTCACACTATAGCCACGCTAAAGACATTTACCCTGTAGTTCTTCTAAGTGATTCTTGGAATAGGGCTCCAGCCCGCAAGACAGACATTGACATCTCAAAGAAGCATCGGACGATTTAATGTAGGATATTTGCGATTAATTTCACGCTGACAGGCAATAAAAAAAGTTGTGCTTTTATACCCTCTCTACCTTTGTCACTCCCCATTTCCACCCCTTAGAATGTGCGTTGGCTGAATAACATTACAGATATAAAAGTCAAATATTTTTCGAAGAAAAAAAAATGCCAAATTTCACATTAATTTACAAAAAAATCTGCTCATGTCCCTGCTAAAGATATTTAACGTTAATTTTTTTAAAGTGATTTTTGGAAGGGGGACTGTAGGCCCATATCAGTAACTGGCGCATGAAAAGAGTATCGGAGCTATAATTCTGTAATTTTCGTGATAGAGGACATATCTCTCCACTAAGGCGGCGCAATACCAAACTAACATTCCATGTCTGAAAAATTCATACATTTATCTACAATAATGACAAAGTTCACATTAATTAATCAAAAAATTAGCTTCTGCTTGTATGTCCCTGTTAAGGATATTAATTGTGAATACTTTTAAGTTATTTTTGGAAGCGGGGCTGTAATCCCATACCAGTCACTGGTACATACATACCAGGAGCATTAGAACACTAATTCTGTGACATTTGCGAATAATTTGACGCTCACTGGCATTCGCAAAATAAAATGTGGGATTTTTGTAACACTCCACGCTCTCCCTCGTTACGCCCCCTTTCGCCCCGAAGGGGGGCCTTACCCAAAATAATATTCGAGACACCTGTACTAGAATTGCAGATGAGTGTTGTTGCATTTTGTAACTAATAATACTCATCTGTCGCAAAATCCTTACAAATAAAAACTGCTTCTAAAATTTAACATTGAATCTTCAATAAGGAAGATGAACTTTTGTGTTTACGGCCCCAAAAGGAGGGTTAAACAATAATTTTGTTCAATTTACATTGAAAATTTGAAAAATTCAGACATTTTTCAATAACAATGCCAAATTTCACATTAATTATGTGAAAACTTCATCTCCTTCCAATGCTCTAGAAAATAACACGAATCCTGAAACAGTCTGTATATTTTTTTATATGAGAATAAACGGGACACGTGCTTTAAAAAAGCTGAGGAACCCAACTAATATGATTTCATAGACAACTAGAACAGGACAAATTTTGACTCTTCAATGGTGGTTTAACACTAGAGCTTTCAAAATATATGTTTGCTTTGAAAGAGATTACAATTTTATGTCACAGAATAGCTACTGAAGATATAAAACGTACGCTGTTTTCCCACTATTCACACTAATAGAAAGAAACTAAAATACTAAATATTATCCTAAGTCTGTAAATAAGAAATCTTAATTGAGCTGGTTAGGTATTTGTAATGAAAAAAAAAAAACTAACTACAGCGTAATTTCGAACTATTTGAATTAATTTATGGCCTTTAAGCAATTCAGGTTCAGGTCATTATGGATTCTTTATACAAGTTACTAAAAATAACAAACAAATCGAAAGTCTGAAAGGGAAGACGTGAGTTTCATCAAACTAAAATAAGTTTATTAGGTACAGAAAGTTAAGCTTAATCTGACTCTTTAAAGATGATGCATGTAGTAACTTACCCATTTCACTATCTAATCATAAAACTATCTGATTATACAAAACAGAGTGATATTGAAAATACTGTGATAATTCAATATACCAGCAAATATTTTCCAGAACTCAAAAGACACAATATTATGGAATCGAAATGACTTTCTATTATTTGTAAAATAAATAAGTGTGCTGAATTTCTAACAGGCAGAACTTCTTCGTATATGAATTACTACTGCCTTAAATTTTAATTTCGAATTTTACTTATGGACTTTAGGCATACAAGGCTTAGACCGTACTGCTTTAAATCGCCAAAGCTAGCTGGAAACAGCAAAGAAGGGTAAGGGAAAAAACAAGGAATTTTCGGGCTTTTTCGGGTTATGTTTTTCTGTTGGTGAAACGTCCTACTATTGAACGGAATATTTCCTCCGTGTTGAAACGTAGAACTGTTCATGGAAAAAGCGGCAAAAGGATTGGAGAACTCATTGCTTTGTACACGATTTTCAATATTAAAACACGTTTTTCTCGGAAAAAAACATTTTTGTGACATTCCTTGTTTTTCCCCTTACCCTTCTTAATTTACAAATACTTTAAATAAAGTTCCGGAAATAATAAGACTAAAGGAACACTTTACGGGAATAATTCACTTTTTTATTAAAAAGAAATGTGTCAATTAACTTTTATTCTTCTGACTTTTTAAGAAATTACCTCAAACTGAATAAATTTTTCCTTATCATCCTTTGAGTAGCGCATCGCATCACTCTTAACTGGAAGGTTCATCTTTGTATTTTTTTCGTTGCTATTCATGCAGGCTTCCGTTCTTATTACCTGAAAGATTACAATTATAATGACGAAGTTAAATTACTAAGTGTAATATTTAGAAGTGTAAATGAATTAGCTTACGTACATCACAAGCACAAAACAAACTGCCCTACTTTCCACTCAAGAAAAAAGACTGGAGAATTAATATGTATCTTGATATACAATTATCATTTATTGCTATTTATATTGTATCGCAGGGTACATAAACTATTGTTATTGTTGTATTAAAGTTACAAAATGCCATCCATCCATAATTACGTTGCCATACGAAATGGAAGCAAGAAAAAAGAAAGTAACATGGAAAAAGTACATTTACTCACAGATTAATCATACTCTGCAGAATTTTATCATCGCATAACCGCTGTTGTTGAGATATTTTGCATTGCATTTCCTTCGTGGGTTTTCAGCAATAAATGGATTATCAACCGTCTCGATCTGATTCAGCCCCTAAGTCACTAATTTCTTTTCTATACACGTCCGTCTAATAGCTGCTATCAAACACAAAAGATCTAAATTATACCAGGAAGATTATTAATTACTGTCGCTTACAATTAGAAGGAGAGAGTGCTGGAAAGTCTAACCTAATGAAAGAGATCGTAGGTGATGCAGCTAAAGATTTTTGTAAAGAAAATGCGGGTATGACAATAAACGGGTGATTCCGAGAAAGTCGACCAGAAGAGTTTTAGTTTACTGATCAGTGAACTGTGTAAGTTTCTTTATTCTAAATCTTATCAACATGTTAGTTCCGCCTATCATAATAGCAAAATACCTGGTACTCATCTGTCGAACATCACAATATTTCAGATAGCTCTGATGACTTTTCTAGGCTATGAACTATGAATTCATATTAAGCCGTTTGGTAGTTGCATTTATCTTCCCTTAAAGGTGTATGTAACGAGAAATTTATAAATAATTTGACAAGATTTTTCTTTCGGGAAAGTAAAAAAAAAATCTCTTAATTTTCCATAAAGTTCTCATAGAAAAATAATTATCAAAATCTACGACTTGACCGGTACATGCCCTGACTGAATTGAGGTGGACCAGACTAAATAATTTGCAAACCCATCTGTAATTTCCTGATTATTCTTAACAAATATATATTGTTTCGTTACTATTTCCAAATTATTAAAACAGGAATTTTTCGGGTAACGATTTATTTAATCCAGAACACTCGACATTTACCTCACCTTTCGTTCCACAATCTAACAAGACTGCACCTAACAGAACCGAGTTACCATGCTAAGAGACTGAGCAGCCACTTTGCAAGAACAATTGATAAACAACTGTTGTTGCTGGAATTGGTTGAATTTGGCATCCTACAGAGAATCTGATATGACAAAATCTAGATTTACTTCGTAAGAAGATTCACCTGAATAACGAAATTAAATTGAGTTATCATAAAACAACTGATTTTTTTTTTTTTTCATTTTATACTGCTAAGTCATCTCAGCAGATGAAAAGATTCATCAGTACAACCAAACTTAATTGAGTTATCTATTATATGTTAAGTCGCTTCAGTAGATTAAATATTCCCCATTTCCCGATAACTTTCACTAAGAATATCTCCTACATCGTCTTCCTTTACATTTAAAGGAATTAATTTCCACACACCAACTGCTCCGAAAATTTTTGAATTTCTTACGCCGCCTACTTACCGAAGGCGTTTGTTTGTTCTTCTTCATCCGTTCATTACGTTAATGGTAACAGGCCATTTTCTGAAAAGTTACACTGATCATTTCTTTTCAGATTTCTTTACCCCAAGGAGGTTAATCAGTCTACAGATTCAAGTAAACGAAAGAAAATGATTCATTTCATTTCAACTTCGTAACGTTTTAGAAATACGTGCATTCAGTTTTAATCATGCCGCAAATAATGTTGTTAGATTTAATGTCGAATGCTCTTGCAATAATGATCTGCGCAACTGGTACACAATTCTTTTATATACACAAATATCAATAACTACCTCAGAGTCGAACTTCCCTTCATACTTTGCTGGGCAGAGGAAAATTGTTAAACAATTTTTCTTCCAAATATATCGAGTAAAACCTAAGAAATCATACTTACACTTGTATCATCATTTGTATCAACTTCCATTGGTTCACCCTCTCCACCAGATTCACTGATTTCTAAGGTAGCGCTAATTTTGAATATCCCATTTTGATCGATAGAAACGAGTACTTCCACATTCTGTTTTTCAGCATTTGAAGATGACGTTATACCCTGAATGTCATGCATACCTTTAAAGAGAACAATGATTATGAACGGAAAAGTTATAATTTTGCCAAAGATGTTACAGCTTTGTATTCAATTAAAAATTAGCTTACACATTATCACGTTACTTCTATCTTTTATGATACTAAAAGGCTGACACAGTACATGAACAAAATTATTTGAATGCTACCACAAACTGAATCAACCCTACTATTAGTTTACAAGTGCATTTAGAAGTTGATAAGAAAATCGAAATATTCACTAAAAGATCAAATGCAAAACGTACACATGTTTCAGTAGAGTTTCATAAAGGCTCTAATCGTTCATGTTGGTTACAACTCCCTCATATTATATTCATGCGATGTCAGACATATAACATCTGCTAAGTTAAAACTAAGCATTACAATTAAGTTCCTGTAGCGTTCTACTAATATTATACAATAGCTTTACTACAAATTCTTGCTGGCATAAAAGAAATCCACATATGGAAGATCTGAATTTCCTCGTACAGTACCTGATCAGTTCCTTGTATCATTGGTGAACTATTGACAACTGTGTCTATTTGTATAGTAGTAACGAAATATTTCTTGTTTCAATTGCAAAAAAATAAACCGAACGAAGTTGCACGAAGGAAGCTTAATATTGTTTCCCACTGTTAAAATTAACTGCAAGATTTCTACGTACCCAAAAGACAATATTACCGCCTTCCGAGTGATCTTGCCTAAGGAATTCGACAATATCTAAGTATGCTGCTTCCTTTAGGTCTTGATATGGACAACTTAACATTCACTGACATTTCACAATATTGATAATGAATGGTACAATATAACATCTCGCTCCTCTATACAAAATTCGATTAATAATTTTAAAATTACGTCTTTCAAACAAAGTATTTCACGACGCAATAGTTACGATCATTCATTTTGGTTTGTAATTGTTAAATTCTTCACATTTTCCCCAACAACTTTCAAACTCTAATTTTGTCTCTAGCAAATTTTCTCAAATCAACAAATTACGACAAATAATAATAATAATAATAGCTCAACCATCTAAACAGTATCAGTATCAAGTGTTTCGCAAAGGCGTCCCATCAGCATAAAATAAAACAAATTCTGATACACCAAAAAGTAATAAAAGTGGCACATTTGTAGTAAATACTGTATTAACTCTTTACCTCGTTCTTACTCAACTCTGTTTCTATAACAACACGGTTTTATTCAACTTCCTGAATAGAGCTGTGCACAAAGCTACAATAATTAGATTTTCCCAGTTACTCATTTCACATCGTATGTTTTAGGTACCTTTAGTTCCCACTTTGTCCGTCCATCCACAACTTTCAACTCGGAAACTAAGGGCGACGAAGGATGTACAGGTCTCATTGGAAAGGTCTCGGTAAGATGGGGTTAAAGCCGCACAGATCTTGTCTGTCTGTCCGTCCGTTAGTCCGACGACAAATTTCAATTCAGAAACTACTAAGGCTACGAAGATGGTTGAGATGTTCGAATGGTCTCGGCGTCACGAAGTCAAAGCAGCATAGATTAGGAATGTCTCACTGTCCGTCGACGAATTTCAACTTAGGAACTACTTGGGTAGAAACGTGGTTGCTACACTACCAACGAACCTTCTGAACATTAGCAATCATTAGTAGAATCACAAGCCCCCTCTTGTTGAAAATAATAAAATCCTGGCAAAATCAAGAGATTTTATAATAAAATCTAGCTATTTATTGATTTTGCATACGAATTTTATACAAATTGCACGAAAGCAATACTTTTTCCCGGAAGATGACATAGGCGATCCCACGACTTCCATCACACTAGAAGCCCGAAGACGTATTCCAACGATGCGCTGGCATTAAAACTAAACTTCCATGATTTTGCAGATGCCAGGATGCTGCTAATTTCTACACTTCACATATGAATTGTATACCGAGTGTATCGTTGCGACTTTGTACTTTTAATATATGCTTCGTAGAAATATCTATGATATATTCGCAGAAAAAAGTACTGCAAGAATGCACTCAGAATAAAGCTCGCTACTACCGTTAAAAAGTGACGTTGCTCTTTGCTCCAGCAGTAAAAGCATGGAAGCTTTTAATGGAATCGAACCGTTACGACGTTTTCTTCAACATATCACAGATACGATGTTCCCGCGTGGTATATCATATTAAAAGAAAACAGTATTGCAAGGATGAACTCCGTATAAAGTTCAAACATACTGAGGTCGCTTGGTAAGTCCTGCTCTAATGCAACCAGTAGACAAATTTTATAAAAACAAATATCTCAATCTGTAACTATATTGTAATTTGTTATCTTAAAGTTAAAACTAAACTGAGTTGTGACACAGCCCCGTAGGGCACTGGCCTCTGAGACGGCTGTATTACATTCAAGTAGAAGGTTACGGGGTCAGCAAAAAGCCTTTTTGTAGCAGTTGTGTCTGATTTCCGTGACCACAGTCCGCTACTTCTTTTATTCAACTAGGTCCCCAATTGTTCTCACGATGCTGAATCAACACCGAAATTTTGAGCCTCCCACCGGGAATCGAATCCGAGACCGTTTACAGTGAAGTCAAGACGGAATATCCACTACGCCAAGCAGGAGGATCGTTTTGTTATTTTAAATACAAAAAAATACGAACCTTAAATTACACTTTGAGAAATTTATTACAAACAAAACCATTTAAAGCATTTCTGAGATAAAATACTGCAGTTTTTACATTGTGAATTCACAGAAGCATTCAAGAAGCTGGGACATAGCAAAGAAAAGTGAATACATGTTTCAGCTCAAAACAGAGCACAAAGTAGAAAACTCTTATTGGATAGACGACGAATAACTTGTCTATTCCATAACCAATACGTACTTATTTAAATAGCATCGTTAGCAAGTAACTATTTTTTTTTCTCTCGCTAAGTACTTTTTACCTTCTCCGGAAGATAACTTCAGCTGAACAACGATATTGTATGGAAATGTGTTTCTACGTGTACCTGTATTTGAAAATGTAAATGAAGACAGAAAAATGTACAAATGCTTTTAAAAGTCCAAGAATTGTGTAAGGTTATGAACTTCACCGTCACTTACATATTTTGGGATCTTGATTTCAAATATTTTAGAAATGTTGCCAGGTCATATGACTGGAACTAAACGATATTATTTTCATGTGTTGATCAAAATGTATGAGGATATTACTATGTTTGTCTTATCAAAATGTTAATCGAAATTTACATGATCTGTGGAATTTATTTATAATTTAATGAATAAATTGCGATTAAAAATATTGACACTTCAGTTAATGTTTTTATTTATGTTTGTGATACGTAGTATGACAAAGATTACTGTATAAATTGTGAAAGATATTATGGTTTTTATTCACTAAGTACCTGGGATTTCCCCTATCCGTTTGTAATTAATGCTTTTTAAAAAAATATAGAACACATTTCAGTAGCAGTCCGTTCAATATTGTTTGTGGAATTATGAATTACCCTGAAAAAAGCTATCTGGTAATGGTCCGACTGCAAATGATGGGAAGTCACAGTTTCCTGAGTTAGCTCATGTTCACTAATGCCCGGTTGTACAAAACTCTTCAATCCTGATCCAGGGATTAAATCTACAAGTTATAGATGAAATACTTAGATGAGGTACATGCAACGAATTCCCATTCCCGAAGGACGTTCCATTCCTTTCATGCCACCTGGTGTTAACCCAGTCGAACTAGAAATGAAGTGTTGTTAGTTAGCCATGCGCAATATCTACGCCTTTAATCTATTGTGGGCCAATAAACTGAAATACACCATCACTCCCTGCTTTTTTCGGCTTTTAAATCGAATGCAGAAACGATCAATGTATGCTAGCTTTAATTCATTTCTAGTTCGGTTGCACTAGGAGGCGAAAAAGTAGTGGGAAGGATGGGTATTTTTATCTATAACACATATGTCAGATTGCAAAAAAACGAAACAAACAACAACAACAACAACCCCCCCCCCCCAAAAAAAAATATAGATCAACATTAAGCAGGGATTTATTGTTCCACCAAGATATATTCAGGATGTAACTAGAGATTTAGCAATTCTATGAAATTGTGGGATTAAGCCTCGATCAATAGATCTAAGCTCCCTTTGAAATTTGAAGGCAGAAAACAAGAAAAAGAAAGTATATACACGTCATTACTTGATGAAATTATTAATATATACATTAGCACAACACACTTAAATGAATCTAAACATCAAACACCTATTTGCAATCACATAAATGACTGAAATAAGTAACATATTCTTTTTTTCAATTTGCAACGCTATTAGTATCTATATGGGCGCAGAGTTCTCAGATGGTGGGCGCTGAAAAATTTACGTACTAAAGCATCAGAAATTACTTTTCTTTAAAGAAAATTCCCTACCTCTAAATTTGCTATTACTAAATAATAATAATAATTAAATAGTTTACTTACGTGTTGTGAATAACCACAGACCTATACAACAATCACCTTATGTTACAAAAAATGCAAATGAAATACAACAGCAGAAATTAAAAAAAACGATGATGATGATTAAATGGATGACTATGGATGATGACTATGGATATGATGAGTCTATGCGACACTGGATACAGTGAATTTTGATGAGTCTATGCGACACTGGATACAGTGAATTTTGATGAGTCTATGCGACACTGAAAGTATTGAATTTTGATGAAGTCTATGCGATAATGGATATTATGAATGCTGATACTTGAAGAATGGAATTGCATAAGCATGTGATTGATTTAGAAGATTTTATGTAAGGTAACTTCGGTTTACCAAGAGGAGGAGTGGTTGTTGGGGATAACAATGGAATATGAATAATGTATAATAATAAAGCGATGTTGTCTTGACTACTACTTCGGGTTCTGAATATGCCACATGCCTTATATTCCTTGGCAGGAAAAGGTAGGAATATTAATATTGGCCTTTGAATACTAATTAAAGGTGTATATACGATAAACCCTTACATTGGTCATTACATGGCTCCATAAAATAATTGTTATGTGTAATTAAACTTGCGTTATATTAATACCACTATTACAATCTAACTAATTTGGATTAAGTTCATTAAAACTATCAACCATTCTTTTCAGCAAATTATTGTTTGTTTATTTTTTATTATTTTTTTGTGTATGTCCGTGTGTTTAAGAAGTTATGTCTTCTAGTAAAATACATAGGTACCTGAACTGTTAAATTATCTAAAACATATTTACACTGAATTTTGTTATTTAAGATCTCGTCTACTAATTTAATTTCTGTTTCTTTCCTTCTTATGTACAAAGGTTCTAATTGTAATACACCATTCATTATAACTGTACCTGTAGTAAGAAAATTTACATTTATAGCATAACAATCTTAAACACTAAGATGCTCTTGGAATTTAAGCCATCAAATATCAGTCCCAAATCCTTAACCGTGTGAGCTTTCAATATGCTATCTGACCTTAATGTATATTTACTAACCATATAATTGGTTTTATGAGTGTAACTTATAAAATTTGTCTTAGAAGTATTCACTTGCATTTTGTTATGTTTACACATATTTTCAATGTTATTGATATCCATCTGTATTTTTTGAATGTAAGTACTATTTTTAACCTTCCTTAACTTTAAGTAGTCGGCATAGATAATGGGAATTGCATAAGAAACCGTGGTACATAGATCGTTAACGAATATATTGAACAGTAAAGGGTCCAAAAGGGAGCCCTGAAGTACCCCATTTATTATTATTTCTGTAGAAGAATAGGTTTTGATAAGTTTAACCTGTAAAGTTCTGCTATGCAAATAAGTGGAAAACCATTTTACGCAAATTGGTGCTAGTCCCACCTTGCTCAACTTTGGAAGCAATATAGAGTGATTAACCATATCAAAGGCTTTAGAAAAATCTAAATATATTACATCCAATTGCTCCTTTCTTTGTATGCACCCTTGTATATAAAGAGTAGCCTGACTCAGGTTTGTAACTATCGATTTACCTGCTAGAAAACCATGTTGATTGTCATAAAACACATGATTAAGTTTAAATTTAAGATGTTCTTCTATAATTGACTCGAAAACTTGCAAATCCATTCAGCAGAGATAGGTCTATACTTCTCAATATTCAACTTACTGCTACCTTTATGTATAGGAATTATTAAAGCTTTCTTCCATACTTCTGGGTACTGACCTACTTTTAAGGATTTGTTAAAGATCCCTGCTAACACTGGGGCTAAATAGTTGCTGCACACTTTCAGATTCAGATTAAGATTTATCAGCGTTCTTTAAGACCTATTTTAACATCAATATGTGTTACAGGTATAGAAATTGCTAAGTATCAATTTATAATCTACAAGAATATATACTGTATGAAAAATAGAACTGCTGTTTGCAATCTTACTCTAATATGCAATAATAATAAAAATACAATAATAATAATAATAATAATACAATAATAATTTTGATATACATTAATATACAGTAATAAGATACAAGTAATAGGTATTAATTAGTACTTTCACATCAAGTCAAGTGTTATTTATGAACTCTGTTATTAACAAAATGTATCACTTATAAACATTTTTAAAATTCATAAGACAAAGACTCTTCAATAGTGTAAAACAAGTTTCAATTAATAGTTTACTTACACTCTTCTTGAAAATTTGATCTGACTTAATATTTCTAAGGTGTTTAGGCAGTTTATTATAAAATGTAATACTTTTATGGATTATTGATTTGCATACAACTGTATTCAGTGTCTGGTTACAAACAAATTTTCACTCCCTCTGCTAAAATAGCTATGTACATCACTATTCTTGAAATATTTTTGTTTTCTCGATATTTCTAAAATCTCTTGAACATATTAAACACGGGACTTTCAGAATATTCATTGCCGGAAAAAGTTTATGAAAAAGTCCGTTGAGGACTGTTGGATATTATTCTAACAATTCTCTTCTGAATCTTAAAAATCTTAGAAATTTTGTTGATGAACCCCAGAACGCAATACCATACTTTGTGAGGGAATGGAATGTAGAGTAATAAAATGATAATGGCGTATTAGGTAGGTTATTTGGGAGAGTTTGTTTGCAAGCTTATCTATATGTTCTTCCTACATAAATTTATTGTCAATGTAAATGCCTAAGAATTTCAGACTTCGAGAGAATGAATTCACATAATGAGTTATTTATGATTATGTCTGGCATATTCGTGTGTGCTGAGGGTCGTAGACTGAAGCACCTACCTTTGCTTCTTTAATATTTAACCTAAGTTTGTTGTTGTAAAACCAGCTTTCTATCTTTGATATTACATTATTTACTCTCGATTGCATTAAATTTGAGTCTTTTTCTGAAACAATTATGCTTGTATCGTCCGCATACAGAACAGTCTTACAATGCGTTTCATTCAGTGATAAATCATTTATATATAACAAAAAAAAAGTAGAGGACCCAGAACCGAACCCTGAGGAACTCCTACATTTATTTATTTCGGTTCTGCGAGTATTCTTTCAATCATATTTGTGTCAGAATTTTTATGCATAACCTCAACCATCTGTGTTCGTCCCTCTAAGGACAGAGTATTCTTTCAAACATATTTATGTCAGAATTTTTATGCGTAACCTCAACAACTTTGAAGGCAAACTGCTGTGTGCAATGCAAGTGTTGCTACGAACCGTAACTTTGCTTTCTTTAAAGTGAATGCACGTAATCTGATTATTCTAAATTAATCAATGCTTTGGGTTTTACTTTAATATCTTTCATGAACAATTGGGCTCGTGATATTGAAATTTGGTACATTTACTACAGTGACCTTGAACACCACGTGACAATATCGCTGTCTTCTGGCAGATAGGTAGTTTACTAGAACTTTGGTTCCTCTTACTCTTTCTCTTTCTGCCAGAATACGACGAATGTAGTCAACCATCACGGGTCCTACTGAAGTATACGGTTCGTTGTATAGTTCAAGTACTTTTTAAATGTCCTCGCAATGTTATGTTTTAACGTGTTCCACAATATGTCGTTGTGCCACATATTTACGTTGAAAGTTCAAAATTTTAATCACCGATTTTTAAGTGTGTTTATGGATAAACTTTAGCTTTTCGCCTCCACTCTGATGACCGTTTCCTTGGAGGTTAGCGCTACTGAGGCACCTTTCTGTGCTGTGGGGTGGGTCGTTCTCAAAGCTCTCTCCTCTGGTGGGGCGGGAAATGCTTTCTCTCTTTCTCCCCCCTCCCCTCTTTTCGTTCGTTTTACTTTACATCTCATCTTTGCTATGCTTCAAGTTTATTTACGTTTCGGTGATCGCGTGCTCCCTCTTCGGGTTTTCTCCAGTACTCGAATGTTCTTTCTAGTATAATATATTACATTTCATATATATTATTTCTGCTGTATTAGTCTGATGCCTTATGTTACTCGTCCGATGCAAGGTTGTGGGTGATGACCCAGTCTGGTGAAACTGTGTCTTAGCTCTCGAGTCACCTCGCTGAGAAGGTTCAGCTAGCCAGTTTCCAGTCTGAGTGTCATTGAAAATTGACTCTTTACGAATGTTACCCACTAGTCCGTTTGAATGTGAAGTTTCACGTTCCTTTCTTTACCCTTCTTTACGGAAGTAAATCCTCGGTTGGTGGAGTGTGACGAGGCTTCACGGGGACGCGACCGGAATTTTATAAGATCAGCTCTCATGCTGTTTCTGTCCGGCGTTAGCACCCCCTTTTCTCTGGGTTGTCAGAGAAGGTTTCTAGCAAGTGGCGACTGTAATTGTTGGCTCTTGTGCTGTTTCTGTCAGTCACCTACTTGTTCTGAGGAGGATTTGCTTACAAAATGGCGACCGTGCTTTCAGGACATTTGAACCTGTGGATCTCTTCGGATGTAATGGTCGCGTTTTGCTTACAAAATGGCGACCAGTGATTTCAGGACTTCTTATTCTGCTGATCTTCGGATAGGTGCAGAGCGTTTCTTACATATTGAAGAAGGTCGAATTTTCATAGTAGCTACAGTTCTTCATTAATATGCTTGTGCAATGTCCTAGTACTGGAGCGCATGCGATGATTAATAATGAGTTTTTTTTTTTATTTTTTTTTTAGAGAACATCGTTACCCACTCATCGTGTGATGAGTAGCTGTTGTTTGTGTGTTTCAGTAAATATTGTGACAAGTAACACGTGCGCATTAGCTTGCGTGAGGTTCTAAAAAAAAATCTTGAAAAAGTGAAAAGTATAAAAATATAATGAAAATATTTTATTTATTTGATTTGAGGAATAAGTTAGCGGATTGGCTATAGTATGGCGTAGCTGGACATATTGGCAGACCCATGTTGCCGTATGTTTTGGTATATTTATAGTAGTAATACTATTAAGTGACAAGTAGATAGTAAACATTACTTGTTTAAAGTGTAAATTTGTGTAGTGTGGAATTCTGTTTTCATGAAAATGTCAGGTTCTAACGATCGTGTAGTTCGTGAGACGAACGCGTGCTAGAAATTCTGTGCTATGGACGAAACTATAAGCTGTTGTCAAGCTAAAAGCGAAGATGCTATCGCTTTTATGAACTGTAGTCACTGGTACCTGTTGTGCGCAAATAGCACCATACTTGTACCACAGTCTGAAAAGAAAAGATAGTCCCTGGTACTGTTCCGAATGTGTGGAATCTTGTCCAGAAATCGGAAACGGTGATTCGAACAGTGACCAGGCGTATGAACCGACTGCTGTCACTGGTGGTCAAAGTGCTAATGTCCTTGACTGGTATTAGTACTTTAATGGATAATACTAGTAACATACTTGAAGGTACGGAGACTACCATACTGGATCATAACTTATCCTGGATAGATCATGTTAACCACATAAGTAGCAAAGCTTTTTCATCTTTGTATTCATTACGTCGCATAAAAATATTATTACCAATGCCGGTTCGAATATCTCTCTCTAGGATGTTGGTACTATCATACCTGGACTATAGGGATGTAGTTTACTCTGACCTTACGAATGAGCTAGCCAGACGACTGCAACCTGTCCAAAATGCTTGCTTTCGTTTTATCTTTGACCTAAGATACTTTGATCATCTTTCGCCTTACTTTAATAAATTAAGATAGCTCCGCTTATATGATCGCCGTAAGTCCCACAAACTTATGCTCCTATCCAAAGTGCTCAAAAACAATGATCCTGTCTATCTTTTCTCACGCTTCCAGCAATTATGCGATTTTCACAAATTGAACACAAGATCTCGCAAAACTACCCTTATTTCAATTCCGCGGCATAAATCAAACTTTTTTACTAAATCTTTCACAGTCTTCTCTTGTAAATTCGAACAGTCTTCCTCACTCGATCAGGAACACTGATTCACTGGCAATGTACCGGAAAAGTGTTGAGACACTGTTTAATAATAATAATTCACATTGTTTAATAATTCTCACCAGGCAATGAATCGAGCAAAGTTTGCTTCATGTTTTTATCTATTATTATTTTTAAAACAATTGGAAAAGTTTTGAGAAACTGTTTAATAATTAGATGCTCCACCAGGCAATGAATTGAGCAAGGTTTGCCTCAGGATTTTATACACAACATTAGAACTACGTCTATTTTTTCCTCCTATTACTATTATGTTACAATGATATTATAAAGTAGAGAACTACGATATATATATATATATGTATATAGGTGTGTGTATTTTTGTGTTGTAGTTGTGATGTACTAGGTTAATTGCTTCTGCTATGTATGATTATGATATTATTTGTACTAAAAAAGAGCGTCGTGTGCTATGTATATTTATGGTTGAGTGAAAGAAAAGGTTTTGTGACTTTAACTCCGCCATAATAAATAAGACGAAATAAATAGAATAAATAAATAAATATTTCTGAATGACTTACCAGAAGTGGTGCAGGATGCAAAAATCCTAATGTATGCTGACGATGTAAAAATTTTGAAAATTGGAAGAAATCGTTTTGAGCAAAGTATATTACAGGAAATTTTTTAACAGAGTTGTAAGATGGTGTGAAGAGAATGGTATGAAGATAACAAAACTAAACAGGTTACATTTACCCGAAAGGTTCAGTATTTCGTAAGCAAGTATTATATGAATGGAAATGTAATAGAGAAGGTAGACAAAATTAACGATCTTAGGATACAGTTCGACAGCATTTTTTTATTTAACGAACGCATTAGAAATAAATATAATGAAGCTAAAAGAGTCATAGGTTACATACATCTTCGGCCAATGGTCAAACTTCACAAGACCAGCCACTTACATATATTTGTACAAAACCCTTCTAAGGCCAAAACTTGAATAGGTCTCACTCAGTCATTTGGAATAACTTGCCAAAACAGATATCAAACAAAACTGAAGCTATCCGGAACACTTTCATTAGAATGTTATACTATGTCGCTGGTTTTGACTATTACTTGCAAAGTACGGAGTACTGGAAATCCTATTTTAGCCTTGAACCATTGGAGTATAGAAGAGAAAGGTTTGATGCTTATTTCACAAATAAAATAATCAATTGTAAATTCCACTCAGAGTATCTCCTCGAAAGACTTGTGATAAGACTCCAACATACGGTACAAGGGATAAAAACTTGTTCCTACCTATTAATAAAAATCATATCTTTATACTTAGATTGATAAAACATTACAAAAAAATCTCATAGGTATGTAATTTAGAACAATTTATATGTGAAGGTTATAGACTTCAATCTATCACTCTATATTCTGTCAAGTGTTAAATTTGCCATTTATAAGTGTACATAGAAATTGGACATATTGAGTTGTAATAATCACAGACATCTTTCATTTGTAAAACTTTCTGTAATCAATGTCTTACTTAGTGCTGTATTTTTGCATACTCTACTGTTCTCAGCACTTAAATAAACTATCACTTTTATTATTATTATTTAAGAAGAAGAAAGAGAAGAAGAGTAATAATCGGCTATAGCAACTAACACCAACTGAGCAGTTAATTCCCAAAACACCTACCTAACGATGCTTCAGAATATGGAATATCGTCTGCGTAGAAGGCACTCATAGCAAATGGAATCTGTCTGTGGAATGTTAATTTTACAGCATCTGGAATGTAGTTGTTCTCAGTGAAAACTTCAGTAACCCTAAACAAACAAAAAAAAAATAAATAAATAAATAAATAAAATAAAATAAAATAAATAAATAAAAAAATAGAAGTGCTTAACGAAAATTTGTGATATGTGCTTTTTGACACATATATTTTTTTAGTAACTAGGTACAAAAATTTACATCAACAAGAACTGACGGAAACACACTGTTTCAACTTCTAGTTATTACTTTAATTAGTGGCATCATCATACATTCTGTCAACAAAGTACCGGGAATTGGTCAATAAAACACAAAATGTGCATTATTCATCCAAATTTATTGTATCGCCTTAAAAGTACGCCCCTTCCGAAATAATACACTTATGCCAACGAATAATCCAATCATCAAAACATTTTTGAAACGTATTTTCCGGAATCGACTTCAGTACTCGCCGCTAATTCTCTTTGATGTCTTCTATCAACTGAAAACGGGTACTTCGAAGTGGTAATTTGAGTTTTGGAAAGAGAAAAAAGTCGGCCGGAGCCAGATCACGGGAATACGGTGGTTGTTCGATAAGATTTGTTGAGTTTTTGGTCAGAAATTCGTTCACAATGATAGCCTTGTGAGATGGTCCGTTATCGTGGTGCAAAATCCATGAGTTTTCTTTCCACAAATCTGGTCTTTTTCAACAAATTTGCACTCTCAAAACACCGCATAACGCTCAGATAATATTCTTTATTTACTGCCTCACCTTCTGGCAAGAATTCCGAGTGCACAACACCGCGATAATCGAAAAAACTGTCAACATCATCTTCACTTTTGATCAACTTGGCGTGTTTTTTTCGGTTTCGGCTCAGTTGGAAGGCGCCATTCCGAAGCTTGTTGACTGGTTTGCATGTCAAACCCGTAAACCCATGTCTCATCAAAAGTTACAATGCGTTTTATGAATGTGGGGTCGGAATTGACTCGTTCTAGCATGTCTTCAGCGACCCTTACACGACTGAGTTTTTGCAGAAAATTCAAGTCTTTCGGCACTAGTCGAGCGGCAACGCGTTTCATGCCCAAACAATCGTTTAGAATGGTACGAATTGATTCATGAGACACAGAAATTTCAGCGGCTATCTCTCTCAGACTTAAACGACGATTTTCAGTCACCATTTCATTTACTTTAGCGATGTTAACTTCAGTTGAAGACGTTGATGGTCGACCTGAGCGAGGCAAATCTTCCACCACATCTCGACCGCTTTTGAATGCACTGTACCACTCAACGCACGTGTTTTTGATAAAGTCGAATCACCGTAAGCCTTATGTAACATTTTCAGCGCTTCGGCACATGAAATCCCATTTGCAATGCAAAATTTAAGACAGATTCTTTGTTCGATATTTATATCCATTGTAAACATCGCACACACACACACACTTCAGATGAACTGACAAATGGAGCACTGTAAACAAACTAAATGACAGATAGCGATCGAACTCCGCGTGAGCATAGAGGGCAGTTGTGCTAACGTAGCGACAAGAAGAATTTCAACACTCCCTTTAAGTGGGCTTTGTAAATGTACAATTCCCGGTACTTTATTGACAGAATGTATATTCTAATTAATTTCACTAAATATTCAGAACCAGGTTGATTATAAACCGAAAGATCTATTTCGTTAGGCAAGTCACACAATTTATTATTATGAAATACTTAGGTAACTGCTAATTAATTTTCCATCAACTGCACCCCCCCCCCCTTCCGCCTTCCCTTTTGATAACTGCATTCCTGCTTGGAAACAGTAAATGAAAAATTCCGATTGGGTCTACAAAGACTGCATAAACATTCCTCGTGAAAACAGTCCTAACCCAGTCAGACGTGGAACTAGAAATACAACAGAATGCTAACAAGTCAAACTACCCCAAGTAATACAACAGAATACAAACATAAGTTATGCTCTGTTAAAGTTAAATATAAATCTAACATAGTCATAAATAAGAAATAAACATCAAATAATAACATATACAGCTCTAGTTGACTTTCTTCTAGTCGTTGGGAGAAAAATTTGTAAATTGTTGATTTGAGTCACTATATTGTTGGTCTCATAAATCGAGCTCTCCAATCACCAAACATTTTATTTAAATCTGGGAGTCCTAGTATGTGTAAACTTTGAATTTCGGGCCATTTTAGTAACAAATTACTTCGGCCCATCTCGATTCTTTTTAGCTGTTAAGTTTCCAAAATTTACAAATATTCATGCCCCAGCCAGGACCTTCGAGATGCTGGCCTCACGTCTCAGACCAAACAGCTAACGCGGGCGGCTGGGCGTCCTCATATACTGTAAGGTCTGTTGAAAGTTAAATACCATTTGAAATTGAACATATGTTGTTTAAATATACACAGCAGTTAATTGACGAGCTATCTGTAGTGTCGAAGGGAGTTAAAATCCCTGACGTCAGACAAATTAATGACGTAATACCGCGTTGCATTGTCTCGTGATCTCATCGGTAGTCTGTGAGCTTACTGAGAGGAAGGCCCGAAATCGTTCACCTTGCAGATCAACTTTCTTTATTGCAAGGTTATCCACCGAAGACTACTATCAAGTTATACTATATCTCTATACATAAACTATTCCAACATTAAGAGCCATAAATCCTTTTCAGAGATGATGATCATCCAAAAACCAATATTTATTTCACATAATCAACTCTTACATATACAAGACCTCAAGCACATATTCACCATATAGATATGACACTATGTTAAGACAAACTTCGATACTCACAAATTTAAAACGCACAATTCATCACATTACAAACAATCAATATTATAAAGCGTTCAGACCTCAAACAATCAACTGATTTAAAATTCAAATCAACAATCATCTTTTTAAAATCTTTTTTCAAATATAATCAATCTGTCTATTGTATTCAATGTTGCCATGACCTCAATTCGTGCAACTTTGCACTTCTCCCCGTTTACTCCATTTTAATCACAATATATAAAACTCCTAGGTTTCAGCCAATCCGCCAAACCTTCTGTTCGACCCTCCAACAAATCTTCATTTGTCACCCAACTCAGTTGTCCCTGGTTTTGTACTTGTTCCTTAGAACTTAACAAATCGTCTAATTCTCCTTGTTCAGCTATCAAGTTACCTTATTTCTTTTCCTCCTCCTTCTACTTGCTTTGCTTTCTTTGTTCCTTATGTCAGAAACTGACTTAATCAAATTCTTTTCTTATTACCCCGATCCGACTCCAGTATCTCTCTCTTCCCCTCTTCAATTATTTTATTTAATTGCTTTTCGCTTTCCACATATTTCTCTACTTGCTTCTCTCTTTCAATAGGTTTCTCCACTTCATTATTATTGATTTCTTCAGACTTCTCTTCCAGTTTCTTCACTTCATTATTATTGACTTCTTCAGACTTCTCTTTCTTTTCAGGTTCATTTGAATTCACCACAATTTCAGTCTTATAAATAGCTGTATTATGTTCAGTCTTATCGTTCACCATAACTTCATCTTTATTCACAGACTTTTCGAACATGCTTACAACTGACGCCTTGTCAGCACTAACCACGACCTCTCATTCTCTTTAGAAAAATGATTCTTCCCATCAACTGTATTCAAGGAACGTAATTTATGCCAAAGAATTTCATATTTGTGTTCTAAGTCTTATATACGTCTTGTTAAGCATATTACTTCCTCCATATTTGACACTTCCAAGTGACTACTCTGTCCGGATAACTCATGAGGTTCATCGACCGACACTTGTAATGATTGTAATACTGACTCTTCTTGTCAACATAACTGCTTAGGCCAACCTGACGACAAAAACATGAGCCCTTCGCTACCTATAATTACATATTCCACATCACCCAGAATTACTACAAACTTCATTTTATATTTAACCTGATGAAAACTTGTCATGATATGTACCATTCCTAATACCTTTACCAAAGTACCATTAAGCAGCTGTAATGCATTTATCCTTCCTGGCTCACTCATTGTAAATTTAAGTCTTACGTACGAAACCTTGTGACATGATGTTATTCCTTGATCCTGTATCTATCATTCCCGTGCACAAAACATTCTCACAGCACAAAGACATTTTTGGCATCGTATCCATTGAATCACCTTCTACCTTCATGTCTAATGTGTCGGTTAACAACAAATCATCTACCGCCAAATTATTTATTCCTACAGAAATATGATTCGTTTCTTTCTGATTCACTTCCGATATTTCTTGTAGCTTTGCTTTATTTACTTTACCAGCGGACTGACAAACCCCGGCTCTACGATAATGACCAATTTGTCCGCCCTGCAGACACCTTGCATTAAACGCTGGATATTTCCTCAATTCATGCGTACCCAAGCATCGCCAGCATCGTTTACGTGACTCTTATGCAGTAGAATATCTAAAACTTTGGTATTTCTGACGTTGAACTTGTTGAATTCGTTCCGACTGATTTAGTTTAGAAGTCAAAGATAAAGATTCTCTTTCTGCTTGTTCGATGCTCAATGCTATTTCTAATGCCTTATCCAATGTCAACTCAAGTTCCGATAAGAACCATCGTCTAATATTTTCGTTCATTACACCGAACACCAACTGATCACGAATCAATCATATCCGCGAAAGATCCATATTGGCAATCAGCGATTCTGCGTTTCATTTCACGCACATATTCTTTCACGGACTGAAAAGGTTTTTGACAACAGTGATGAAAGTCAAATCGTGCCACAATTTCATTTACTTGTTTACCATATATTTGTACCAGTAAATCTTTCAACTGAAGATAATTCTTGGACTTCACCAAAGCAGGAGCACATGTTAGATGTAAAGCTTCGTAAACCTGTGAACCAATCACCGCTATCAATGTGCAGGTTTGTTTCGAATCACTGATACTATACGCCTCACAAAACGATTCAAACTTGTCTAAATACAAATTAATGTCTCCTTGATCTACATCAAATTGTTCAAAGCTTGATATTCCAGATGCCATCTCCCTCAATCCTATATCGTATGCGCCACTAAAAATGCAAGGTTATCCACCGAAGACTACTATACTATACTATACTATAGTATACTCAAGTTATACTATATCTCTATACATAAACCATTCCAACATTAAGAGCAATAAATCCTTTTCAGAGATGATGATCATCCAGAAACCAATATTTATTTCGCATAATCAACTCTTACATATATAAGACCTCAAGCATACATTCACTATATAGATATGACACTATGTCAAGACAAACTTCGATATTCACAAATTTAAAACGCGTAATTCATCACATTACAAACAATCAATATTATAAAACGTTCAATCAGACCTCAAACAATCAATTGATTTAAAATTCAAATCAACAATTACCTTTTTAAAATCATTTTTAAATATAAAAACATTATTCAATTAACAATCTATCTATTGTATTCAATGTTACCATGACCTCAATTCGAGCAACCTTGCATTTATGTTCATATCGTAATGTTCCTTCTAATCTTGGATTGGTAGAGTCAAAGATACTCGGGAGTGGTTTTTAGCCCTCAACCATTTATTTAGATAAAAGAACAAATTTAACAAAATTACCGTCCCGTAGAAGAGTATTTTACAAGTTTAGTATGGACGGCTTCTGAGGTATCTTCTGTTTCGGAGTGATCAGATAAAGATTATGGTACATCGGAAAACACCAGTTCCTTAGCAAACTGCGCGTTAGGTAGTCGTACCAGTTCCTTAGCAAACTGCGTACATGAGTAGTGTTTGGTTTTATGGAAAGAGTACACTCCAGTACCTTAGCAAACTACGAGTGCGGATGACACCAATTCCTTAGCAAATTGCGTGTCAGGTAGTTGTACCAGTTCCTTGGCAAACTGCGTACAGGAGAAGTTAAGTTTATAGGTTAGAGTACACTCCAGTTCCTTAGGAAACTAGGAGTGCAGGAAGGTACCAGTTCCTTAGCAAACTACGTACCGAGGATGTTCCAGTTCCTTAGCAAACTGCGAACGGGAGAAAGGAGAGGAGCTGACCTCCCAGGGATTGAGTGATGGCTCTTGCTGCGTGCAGGTCCCTTTTAAAGGTGATTGTAGGGGGCTCTTCTTGCTCCTCCTACATCGACTGCAGCTCCCTCTGTCTTCTGATATTCTCTCCATCTGGTGCTAGTTTGTGGGATTGACCGTCGTCTGTTCCAATGTGTCATAAATGTTTACTTACATAACCACATGTTTGTCCTATAAAATGTATGTTTGTTTATGCAATGTCCACGTGCTCGTAATACACGCTGGTCATTACGATATTACTTATTAACAAATGCTCCGTTATAGTTTAAAAGGCAATTTCCACAATTCTAACATTCTTTTGAATCATACGTACATGCTTCACAGGCATGTAACGAAGAGGAATCGTACACGAGTAGTGGGCAAGTTTGACTTTTTTTTATTAAGCGTATTTTCCGTTGACCTTGTAACATTTGGCCAGCTTGACCATCATTTTGGAATCATTTAACGGATTAAAAATATAAAGAATATTATGGCTTTTAAATGGTTAACAATTTAAATACTTTTCTATGAATTTCAGAATTTATTGAGGCATTGTTGTGACATCTTTATACGAAATTAGACGTTGTAAATTTATAGCTTGAATTGTGGAGCTTTGTGTATTCATTATAGATGTTTTATGAACGAATAAATGTTTACCCTATATTAGTATGACATGTTTAACCTATTTTAGTATAATGATATGCCCGATTTAAGATTTCTTATGTATAACAGAGAAACTAAAATAGATGATCGGCACGATTATGCCGGATAAAAGAAAATAGTGGTGTGTAATGCACACAAACGCCTGCTTTGTTGATAAAACTGTTGCATAAACTGAGTGCCATCACTTTTATTTATTGCTTTATACTATCGAAGAAAAAACAAAATATATAACCTTTTTTTATAAATTGATTTTTCTTTGCCACTGTTTGCTGTTGCTGTTGATTATACAATGTGGTTTCTTATCCACTGAACTTCAACCCAGTATTGACTTCAGTTGTTCTTTCTTAAGCTGTATTTCTAACCTGTATTTCGAAAGTAATAACCATGCTAGGGTAATATAACTGTGCCTCCATGACATACATGCGTCAAAGTTCTGAAAGCATACTGTAACGGTATACTATTCCGTTCCATAGCTTATTATATTCCATTCAGTTCTGCCGTGACTTTTGTCGCTCATCGAAAAGAGTATTACTATTTTGACCTCCAAGTCGTTATTACTATCTTGACCTTCCTCTACCCGTTTTCAAGCAAAGGTATGTTTTTCGTTGTTCTTTTGCAAGGATCTTCTAATAGAGGATGAGTTATAGCTATTCTCCACCACAGTGAATCCAAAAAACGGAGTTGGCAAGATGGCGGCTTACTAGAAGAAAGCTGCTGAAATCTCTTGTGTATTCTTTACAACATTCCAAAGTTTTTCGGCCTCTTCTTCAAGAAAATTTAAACAATAGTGTTATTAAGTGTTGTAGTGATTTATATATAATAGTTTTACATCATGAAAATTCAAAATTAACTGTGATAACAACATCAAATGCGACAGTGACAAGGGAGTTAAGAGTGACTGACAGCTATGGCGGACAGAAACCATAGAAACCAATAATTAACTGGCTTTAAAACATCAATTATTAAGAGTGTTAGAACTGTTAAACCATATTATATTATAAATATTATAATAAAACATCAATTATTAAAATGAACGCGCAATGGATGGGCATAATTAGCCATTTCTGCGCTAGACTACAAAATACGAATATGAATCAAAAAAACAATTGAGCATTGATGCACCTGATTGGCTACACATTTTGTAGCCGTTTTAGTTAGTCCAAAACATGGATTCGGTTTTTGGTCGCTGGGGCGACTGGTCGTGATTCAGCGAGCTACTACATTAGTCATTTGAGTGCTTCGTGTTTGAATTGCGTATATCGTTCATACATATACCTACAAACTAAGTTCCAGTTACTACTGATCAAATTGAGACAGGTTTTTTTTGCAGATGATATTTGTGATAAATATTCTCCAGTAAGATCACACACCATGAGTGAACACCATCATTATTATAGAAATTCAACTATCAGTGTGTATTGTAGAAGTGTGCCATTTAGACCTGATATGTTAGAAATTCACAGCAATATCAAACGTCATTTACAATTGGCAGTTGTTGACGTGAAACAGATCGAATTCAATGCCTATCAACATGTAATCTTTATACAGGTAACATCGGATACTATTGTGGACAAAACGCTACACAAAACATGTAAGGAAGTAGCTTTTCGATTTCAAAATCAAATTTTCCATCTTAAGATCACAAAAGTGGTGGAAGACATTACTAGTGTTCACGTGGCCACGCTACCTCATGTCACGTGGTCACGCTACCTAATCAGAGTTTGAGTCTCTTTTTTGCACAATTTGGAACAGTATTGAAGATTCAAAAGCATAAAGTCACTGACAAATATGACTATCCGGACGCTTATTATGGTAGGCGCACGGTTTTTCTCAGGCGCAACGAAAAATCTTTGCCACTGTATACTGTTATACAAAAATAAAAGATGCAATTATTCACAAATGAATTGATTCGATGTGACAAATGTGGCAATCCCACCCATCCCACAAATAAGTGTCCTACTGACCCTCTTGTACAAGACAAAGGTCCAACTCCATATAATACTCCTTCTAATGAGACAGAGGAACCAACCTTTACTGCCCTAGATTTTCCCACTCCGAAGAAAGTGAATTCGGAATCAGACTTAACGAAAGTTACCGGTGTGGAAAACAGTTCATTAGATAGTAAAAGTGTAGCTTTCTGGCAACAACGCAATACAACGGACAAAAATTTGAGTCTTTCCGAAATTAGTGATGCCATGACCTATACCCAGGTCCTAGTACCAGTTAGTGACCAGGCATCAAAAACTGATGAGGCAAGTGACCCCATATTGTACGTAAATTCTAATACTATTAGTAGTGATACGCATATTACCTTGTCACCTACACTAAGTGTAAGCGATTTAGTGTACACAAATCATGAAACTGTACTCAGTACTACAGAAGATGCCACAATTACAGTATGTCTGAGGTGAGTGAATCATCACTCGATGCAAATCAGGCTGTCCAGATTCCTGATGAGTTATCACAGGGCGATTCACTTGTGTTGCAACGCAAAATTTCCAAAAAAATAAAACAATCTAAAAGACATTTAGGTGGAAAACAACGTAAATCCTAAATGACACATTGTAGAATGCGAAAATTATGTCCTCTAAGACAAGGTTTAATAATTTTAGTGAAATCAGACTGTACGTCATGTTACATTTTGATAGTGGACACTATGTTGTTCGCCATTTCTTTTGTTTTACCTTTTCCACTATCAGTTTTCTATAAGCGGCAAATTTGAATTTATTTGAAAATATTAAGTGGCATATAAACAACCATGCTACGCTTAAGTGTTGTTTTTTCCAAGTCAAGAGGACTTGGTACTTAGTGCTTGCTGTTGTGTTGGTAACTATGCAAACCTATGGCATAGGCGCATTTAACGTACAAGGTTCGGCAAATTCACAAAATTGGTTATATTTAGAGCAGCAAATGCAACAACAAAATATCGATGTGATGATCACTTTTGAAACTATTCCGTATAATAATGTGTCTACTATATACAAGTTTATAAATAATGTGTTGCCTAACCAAACGAGAGGGGGTGGGCTTTTTTTTTCGAGGAGATGTGATTTTATCTAACATAGTGTATCATCCAAGTGGTAGAATAATATATGGTTGGCTTAAACAAGTGCTCCTTATAGTGACCCTAGTGGTTCTCAAAATACAGCTCAACGTCATGATGTTTTTCTGTTTGACTTAGTGCAGCTCATACAAAAATATAATCAACACCCATTTATCATTACTGGCGACATCAACATGTTTGCCTTTCCGATAGACTCTACTTCCAACCAAAAACCCAGTGAAGTATACAAAAATTTCCTTAAAACATATGAACTAACGAATGTATATCGTAAACTCTTTTCACAAGACCCAGAACATACATATCATCATTATTTAGGATCTAGTCGTATTGATGTTATTCTTGTCAATAGTTTAATTGTTCCTAGTATTAAAAGGGTGTTAAGAAGTAAATTAATGTGGTCTGATCATTCTATGATCGTTGGGTTCTTTGAGTTATCGTCCACAAAATTTCTACATTCATCATATTTGTGGAAATTTAACAATTTACATTTAAACAACTCTGATTACTTAAACTTAGTTAATGAGGTTATAATGCATTCTCCATTTGATAATGTTTCAAACCAAATTTCAGATATAGATATTTGGAAACTGTGGCATAAACAAAAAATCAAATTATTTATTTAATTCCAAACAATTTGCACAACATCAGGCAAAATTAAAGAGACAACAACTTATGTATTATCATCGGTTACTGAATGAGGCTATCAAAGCACACACGTCTACGAATAACATGCTGGCAGAAATCCATAAATTTCATGCTATTCTCCGTAAAATATATTTAACACAGGCTACTTACTAGTTACTTATATGCAACCTCCTTTAGTAAATTGGGATTTCAGGAAACTCCAAATTTAAATATATGCATGATGGCTCGAACATATAAGAATAATAAGAGTTATACATAAATTTCAAGATCAACAAGACAACTTGTACGAAGGTAGCCAGGTCTGCAAAGCAATATATGAAGAGGTAAAAAGTAAATTTCAGTCTAACTTTCAAGGCATCACAGATTTCACGATTAATGATAGAGTTAACACCTCATATAAAATTACTACCTGTTCAAGATATAGACATATTACAATAATCATTTTCATATAATGAAATTTTGGAGGCACTTACTAGTCTGAATTCTAAGGCTGCCCCTGGTGCCGACGGCTTAACCGTCAAATGGTATTTAAAATTTAAAAATGTATTAATTCCTATTTTACGAAAAATATTTAATACTACCTGGAACGTATCACGTATTCCACAAGAATTTTTACAAGGTATCAGTATACTTCTTAATAAGTCAAACCAGCCTACAACAGATAATTTTAAACCAAATGCTTTTCGAATGATAACTTTAGTTAATGTGGAACAAAAAGTGTTACTTAAGGTTTTATATAATCGAATATCACCCTTAGCTTCTTCTATTCTTAATGAATATCAGTGTTGGGATTAAAATATACTATATCAATTTACGAATTATTGTGGAATCTTAAAACATTGACCAACAATCAGGCTATTATCAAACAAGAAAATGTTGGTCTTTTAAGCCTCGATTGCACGTCCGCATTTGATTTAGTTAATCATGACTATTTTTTACAAGTGTTAAGTAAAATGGGTTTTCCTCAAATTTTACACTATTCTATCAAAAAATATTATCCAATAGAACCATTAGAATTCAGGTAAATAATTGGCTCTCCCCAACAATACCAATAACTAAAGGATTTTTACAAGGCTGTCCTGAGTCGTCGCTATTTTTAGTACAGCTTTCGCTCCTATACTTAATTATATTCAAACAAAACTATAAGGCTGGAAGTTTCAACAGATAACTTTTAAATTATATTTCTATTTAGATTATTTAGGCATACTGATTCGAGCTACGTCTGAAATCCAATTCCTTCACGATTTCTTTCTTCAATTACAACAAACAGCAGGTTTTCAAATAAATGTCAACAAAACTAATTTATTATTATTGTCTTCGCCAGACCAAACTGATATTAATTCCATATTTCCGATAGTACAAATCATCAAAATTCTGGGAATCTCATGGACAACGAATACTAGACAAACGCAATTTCTGAACGCCAAACTCCTGGTTCAAAAAACTATAGGAGTAATGGTTAAATTTCAAAAATATTCACGACTCTAAGAGCAAGAATCAAATTTTTAAACATCTATATCTATAGTAGGTTTTATTATTTTTTACAATTTTTTTCGTTTTCTCAGTCTATACTAGGATCTATTAACAAACATAGTGGTTATTTTATTTGGTTTAACTTAAGTTTTCGCATAAACAGAAATGTGCTATACTTACCTTATTCACAACGAGGTATGAATCTTAAAAATTTAGCCTTACAGGCAATGGCATTGCAAACTCATCGTCTCTCTTATATAATTACTGGTACTGACAACACAATGTGCTGTGATTTGTAATTTAGTTTTACATTTTATGGACATACAATCACCTATGAATTGTAAGCCTTGGTCAGCTCTTATCTCAGACATAGTACAACCTATGCTAAATATAGCTTACTCAATCATTAGTCGTTCTCAACCAGAAGATTGGACAGTTCAAATGTGGTATAAATTTTTATTTAAAACATATTTCATCCTTCAACATTTGTCAATCTTTACTCAAGCAAATTGATTTTAGAACTGTTGTGGACAAATTTTAATCGAATCCATAGTTATCCATTAGCTCAAAATCAATGGTATCTGTAAATTCATAATCTACTACCAACTTTGGATAAAAAATTCCAATTGCATATAATAGATAGTAATTTATGCGAGGAATGTCAAAATGTAGACGACAGACTACATTTTTTAACCAACTGTAATAAATATAATAATATAATAATCTATGTACAAAGTAAATTTAACATTCTCATCGATCAAGCTTGTAATCCTTGTGCATTTACCAATTTACTATTATTTCCCTCATATCAATTGTACCACCGCACAAAACAAAATTTTTTGACCTGATTAATCATTATTACCATTCAGCTTCTCATTTGTGAACGCATGATACCTGATTTACACATATTTAAACAGCGTTTAAGTGCTGAACTTCATTATTATAACCAATTAAACAATCAGGAATTTGTTACTTTTCAAAATTTACTGTAAACATATTAGTTACCTATGTATTTTAACTTAAGGTACCCTTGTACATTGAATCTCGTTGTCTTATATATTAATTTTGTTATTTGATTCTTTAATTTCATTAGATATATTTATTTGTATCCTGTATTGTTCCAATAAACTAAATTAATTTAAAACTAAATGAATCTTCTTGCTATTCTTGCATCAAAATTTTCAATATTCAAAATATTACATAAAACTATATAACTTTATAATCTCTCTGTTTAACCAAGTTAAAGTGTATTCTTCCGGTAACATTACACTAAAGCTACCGTAATGTTTAGTTATAAGCTACATTTACTTGTCACATGTTCTTGGTGTATTTATCTTATCCATATACTTTCTTTTTATTTTGTACAGTCTTGAGCAAATATAGTGATTAAAAAAAAACATTGTGTTTGTGCTATGGTTGTTGTGTAAATAAGTGAAAGAAGAATTATGGTGTCCTGTGTTGCGTATGGTTGTGTAAACCGAGGCAAAAAGAAATTACCAGGTGTAAACTTTCACAGGTAAGATAATCATTGAATATTTCATGCCAATTTTCAGTACAAAGTTGAAATTGTCATTTGTCGTTTTTAGTTCTTACTTCCGCTTTTTTTTTTTTTTTTTTTTTTTTTAATTTAAAGGTGATTCAAGCCTAGAGGAACATGTTTAATTATAAATATGGAATTTCGTCGACCTGACATGCCTGTTTCAGTGTTGTACAGATGCTATGTGCTCATAATTTCTGCAACGACCATTCATCATGCATTACTGTAGGATTGGATGCATGCGATAGTCTTGGATTTGCGTCTTAAGGGAATGATTATATGAACTTTTCGTTTCGCCTTCCATTTCATAAGATTTAAGTCGTTTACGTAAAGAGCCGTTTCATTATAATCAGTGTATGGTCTTCGCACTTTTTACTTTCTTTTAGTATTTTTATTCTTTAGTTTCCCGTGTAAAATTTACGCAAGAAGTGTGTTTCCTATGTGTAACGGAGTTTCGAAACGCAAAATATAACAAAGTTTCGACTTTCGAGCCATGAAAATGCAAATTAATTGTAAAAGAGCTAACAGTAATTGGGACTATTTGGCATATTCTGCGTTCACACAGAGCACATGGTGTGAATGTTAAAGATGATGTTCATTGCGTATAGTGAAAAAATATCTAACCCAGCTTCGCTTTCTCGACATTGATCCGTGATTTGTGCAACAATGTTTCCTCTTCTAACACGAAGTGATGGCATTGGTGTTCACGTACATGATGCCATGTTTACGTATAATGAACAACCCGCGTATGGATACATATTTAACGAAATAGTGATGACACATGCCTTTCCATAACATTCCAAAATGACTGTGCCAATTACTTGCAAAGGAATCAGTGGTATATAGAGCGTACATCAGCTCAATAGCTGGCGGAAGCTGGAACTGAAAGTAAAATGTATCCCTTTCTTTATATTTAATACAATTTACCTCACCATATGTAACGTTTCCATTAGATAGTACATCTATCATCAAACATTCCTCTTGTAAAACAGGACCCTGGAAAACTTTAGTTAGGATAGTCGGCTGTGGAGTTCGAACCTACGTGCCTACTCGTTGCCGATCTGATATCCGCGACGTTGCCGAGGGTGTGGATAGAAATTTTTGGACTCATGGGTTTGGAGTCCACTTTACAAAAAACTAGGCCATAGAAGCTCATGTGCTCGTTCTGGATAAGAGCTACACCAATTAGAAGGACCTACAAAGTACAGAGTTGCCAAATAAAATGACTCAATAGGTCACTAAACCCAAGTCTGAAGTTCGCTTCTCTAGCTCGTTTTGAACTTTAATTCTGGTTATAGTCTTCAGGCATCTCAGGCCAGGATAGGGGAGGGAAAATGATGCGGGAGGTGTCGTCCAGGGTCTAAGTTGAAGGTATCATAACAGCATTCGTCTCCTGTGACTGAGGAGAAACGTCAGTCAAAATATTCAGTCGCTCGGATTGAACCCACGACCTTCCGAACACTAAGTCAAAGTTCTACGGCTGCACGGTTTTCTAGCTGCTTTTATTGCCGAGCTAGCTAATTTCTTAAAATGGAGACAACTAAACCAATAAGGGCTTGCTGCTGATAGTCATCAAATAAAAAGCGACCAAGTAAGTCAGCGCTACTGAACCCAAATTTGAAAACAGTTTATGTAAGTGCTTTCGTTTAGGAGCTAGCGTGATTTCTAAATGAAGCAGACTAAGCGATTGTGAAGGACCAACCGCCCTCAAGAGTTACTAGATAACTTCCAGATAAAAAAAAATCCTTGACTCGCTGAACCCAAATCTGAAAACAGTTTGTCTCTAGCTTCTTTTGTCGAGCTTTAGTTGCAATTTCATAATTCTATACTTAAATGTGTCAAGGAAAACACTTCCTACAATATGTCTGTACGTTATGTATTTGTGTTTCAATACTTTCAAAATGCTGCAAATTTATGTGTACTCTTATGAAGAGTGACAGTTTTCTGCGCAAACAAAGATGGCGGCAATGGCCGGAACTTAACTGTGACGTCAGACTTCTCGTTCTTGATGACATCACATCCTCTACTAGAAGATTCTTGTTCTCTTCTTACTCTACCCTGGCGCAGGGATTCTTTCTTCTCAAACTATTTTCGATGTACTCTTGGATTCATGAATCATCTCATTGATTGATCAGTGTCATCTCTTATTACTGGACTACTTAGAATGATATGTGGTGAGTTATTATTGGTAAAATTTTCCGCCAGGATTGAGCCCTGTTCTATAATAAGTTTTACATAAATACATATTAAGTTCTAAACATTTTGTTTAGAACTTGAGCTTACTTTGCCTTTTGGTTCTGAAAATTGGAAGTATTCTTGCCTAGCAGGAGGACCTGAAAAGTCCGTAGTTGACGGATGTTTGATTTTTGGAAGTTGGAGGTGAGATTTACCTCCAGCAGACGAATAGAAAGAAAATGTCCTATGGAAGCAGGCCCACAGATTGTAAAAAATAAAAATGTTAATTTCAATACTAAAAGTGAAATAATTATATCAGTGGCCCGCAGGGTAAGGAATGTATAGTCTGCGGTATTGACAAACTAACTTTCACATGTCAGCCGAAACACGTTTAGCTGTGGGCGTTAAATTTCTAAATTGTTGCGATTAACCTTCCTGCCTATGAACTGCTTCTACGAGGTGTTGCTGTGGAAGACATCTTTACGACTTCGTTATTATCAGCGAAAACTCTAAATTTCAATCTTTACGCTTGATGAACTTTTCGTTAAATTTCTCCGATTTTGACAATTTTGTTGAACTTTTAGTAACTTCGATTTCTCTTTTACACGCTGTAATAATTTCAATTTAGTACAAGGTATTCTTTCTAAAATGAAAAGCTAAACTGTTGACGGCGGGAATGGGTCAGCTATCACTTTCTCGTCATTGTGCCATTGAGTGGCCAGGCACTGGAAATAATTACTCTCCTTGTATCAGTGTTGTTTTTTTTTTTTATTATTATTTTTTCTTAATTTCCTTATTCACGTTTAGAATATTTAGTTTGATTATAATGTTTACTTTCACTACTTCAACTTTAGTTCATTATGCTCACTAACGATGTGCCCGGAGTGTGTTTGGCTATTACACTCCGTAGTTGATGGGTTTTGCGTATCTCGTTTCGACAAAGTTTCATCCGAATATTTTAACAAACGTTATGCCAGCTTTCCTACCAAACAAAAATTGTTGAATTCAAGGGTCAAAGTTTAATAGACGTCTGCGAGTATGACCTCATAATAAGAACAGAATATTTTCTTTTGTAATTCAACTTCATATATTTCTATCCACCTTTGTACTCAGAAATTACAGTCTTGCTGAAGTATTATGAACATGAATTGTGAAGCTAATATTAAAAGTGCTTTAAATGGAGTATGGCCATATCATTTGCTTGTGATTTAATGTTTTAATCAAAAATATGGCTTGTTTGAGTCTTCGTTTAAAAATCTATAGTAATGCTTTAAAAATGAGTGAACAGAAATTACCTCATAAACATTCGAAACGACATTTTTGTTTGAAAGATTTATATCAGAGCTTATATTCAACGCGTTACTTTAAAATTGTGTCCGTACTATGAGAAACATATGAAAATGATGAAACTTAAATAGCTCATACTTACAATTGGACTGACAGAAGAAAATTTCAAACATTTTTTTCCTCCCTTTCAAACATTTTTTTCCTCCGAAATTTGAATTGATTTTGCTTTTACGACTTTCTGTGTAACAAATAGCTGAATAGTCATTTCTTGATTTGTTATGTATTCGTACTCTTACAGAGTAAAAATGTTTGGCACATGTTGCTCTGCATTTTTATTAAACGCAACTGTGTTCTTTATAAAAAAAATAAATATTTCAACAAAAAGGTATTCTTTCAGCTTTAAAAGTTTAATATTTACAATATTTAATTAAAACTTAGAAGTTAAGTACGTTGAATGAGGTAATAACATAGAGTTAGGAAGAAAATAGAGAGAACATACATGACGTCACATAAAGCCAAATTACGGTTCATCGGCACCCATCTTATGTGGCCCCATTAGAGTCCCTCTATACCGAGTACTGTGACGATTGCCTTTTTCGATAGGAGGATGAGTGCACCTCAGAGAGGCAATACTCGGAAAAGAGGGTCTCTAAATATGGGGCCAGTTAATATGGCCAAAATGCCTCGTCCCTTCCGTCTCCTGGCTTCATTCTCCTCTCCAACAAAACAGCCTAAGGTTCCCTCTATTTATATTCCTAACTCTATGATAGTGGCAACTGCAATAAAAGCAATACCGTGGGAAATTTTAAAAGTAGGACACGTGGAAGATGCCTTGGATTTCTTTTATGCATGTTTGGACGCTGTTATAAAAGACTATGTTCCTGTCAAGAAATCAAAATCCAGTAAGTTTCCAATGTGGTATAGTGAGGAAACAAAACTTGCCCTCAAGAACAAGAAGTGTGCATGGTCGCTCTGCATACAATATCCCAATAATGAAACTCCTAATGTTTTCATCCAACAACGCAAGTTATGTAAAGTTCTCCTCCGTAGAGATTATGATAATTATATTGAATCTGTTTCATCACAAGCTGTAACCAATCCTAAACGCTTCTTGTCTCTTATAAACTACAGACGACAAAAACTAGTGTCATACAGTGAACGTACTGCTTCATTCAACGAAAGGGCTGATTTATTTAATGACTGCTTCTATGACAATTTTAATGCTTGTTCAGATCCTCCATTTTTTCCTGTTGTAAAGTCTAAAACTCCCCATTGCCTATCAGATATAAACACAACCGCTGTGGAAGTGTATCGTCTTCTAACATCTCTAAAATCCTCCAGAGCCTCTGGACCTGACAAAATAAATTCCATATTTCTGATTAAACTAGCCCAACCTTTGTCTGCACCTCTCACCATTCTTTTCAATAGGTGTTTCTAGGAGGTTATTTCCCAAACTCCTGGAAACAAGCAAATATTACTCTGGTTTACAAAAAAGGTGAAAAATTCTGTGTTAGTTCATATAGACCTATTTCCCTTCTTTCTGCCCTCGGTTTAATTTGTGAAAAAATCATCACAGACAGGATTCAAAATCATGTCCTCCCATGTCTTTCTTCCTCCCAGCATGGCTTTGTACCGAATGGATTCTGTGAAACCAACTTAGCTGCCCTACCGTCTCACGCCACGGATGCCCTAGCAAATAGACAAGAACTTGACGTCATATACCTAGACTTCTCCAAAGCATTTGAAACTGTCAATCACAAACTTCTTATAAACATGCTTGCTTCCAGATTTAGTATACACGGACCCTTCCTTCAGCTTCTAACATCATATTTGTCTGACAGAGAACAACGTGTTGTCTTCTCTGGTAGCACATCCAAGTGGCTCCCCATGCTTTCAGGTGTCCCTCAAGGAAGTTCCTTAGAGCTTTTATTTTCCCTCTTCATTGATGACTTATGTGAACAGATAGATAATTCTTGCTCGATACTTCTTTACGCTGATGACTGCAAAATGTTTAAGACAATTAAATCTACAGAAGATACTTTATTCCTTCAAGCCGCTATAGATTCTGTTGAAATGTGGTGCAATAATTGGTTACTGAAAGTCAATCCTTGCAAAACGGCTGCAATGCGTTTCTCACTGAAAAGCTATAACACAAAATGTACGTACACATTAGCCTCATCTAATATACCATGGGTAGACCATTACAAAGACCTGGGTATCATATTTGATGAAAAACTCAATTTTACTCCTCATATTGAATTCGTAACTTCTAAAGCACTCAAACTTCTGGACTTCTCTACAAGGTTTACCGATATTAAAGATTTCAGAGCTCTTCGGTCATATTTTCTCACTTGTGTACTTCCTACTATTGAATACTGTTCATCTATCTGGTCTATGGCTTGTGAAACCAACTTATCTAAATTGCACAAAGTCCAAAATTTCTTTATCCGCATTGTACAACACAGGGTACCCAACCTCCAACACAAATTTGACGTAGACATTTTGAATTTTCTTGACTTGAAAAACATATACACACGAAGATAACTAAATGACTTAAAATTTCTTTATAAAATAATGCAAGGCGCACTCAGGGCCAACGACCTTCTTCCACTTTTTAACCTAAGAGTACCCAGACAAAATTCTCGTTCACATCATTTCTACCTCTCAAAACCGAGATTGTGTTTGGTCCAGTGATCTCTTGTATATAGATTATCACATTTTTACAATACTCTTCCTTTGCCACCAGATTTCTGCTTCAGTAAAAGTAAATTTCTAAAGGCTTGTTATATGAATCTAGAATGAATGAATGAAAAAAAAAAAAAGATATTGTTTCCTATTGCATAAGTCTTTGTTGTTATATTATTTTTATTATTATTGTTATTGTTTGTTACAAGAACGATGTAAAATGGCGTTTGCTGTATCCGTGCTAACTTCTTATAAATAAATAACTCTATGGGTAATAAATTATGCAAGAACTTTCGTTTACTTCAGTGCAAGGCTTAGTGCTTTATGAAGGTTTAAGATTTTACATTGCTCGAATTTTCATGCTAACGCCAGTATATCAGTTTTTTTTTTTTTTTCGTCTCCACTCGGACTTAACCGTATCGTGATCGTTTAAACTTCAGTAAACCCTACACGTCGTAAGACAGATCGAAGTCCTTCACCAGAAATCGGTTGGTATAGGTTTAGTATTTGTTTATGCATTTATTCGCTTGTTCGTTGTTCCGTTGAGCAAGTCTTTTCTCACTGAGGTCGATACGGGATAGTTGTCGGCGTTGAGCTATTTCATTTCACCAGAGCATGTGGTGTGTGTACTCAGGTAGGTCCCACAGTACAAGTGTAGGGTGTTCATTGATCTTTTCTTTCTAGTAAATGGCGAATGTCAACGACGGGAAGCTCAGGCTCTGGGCTTTACTGTAGTTCGTGTCAGCCTTTTTTTTTCCTGGTACCTGTGTTCCTTCTGCGTTTCGGTCCTCTTGCGCAGGTTCTGGAGTCGTGATTTGTTGGTCTGTCCCTTTAGCAGCTTTGTGCTAGTCTAGAGTTTGGGATAACCTCTAATTTACTGACTCCACCTCGGGTTCGAGTTTTTCTTGTGTTTTGCTGCTCGACCGAGTTTCTTTCCTCAAGTGGGTTGCTCCGATGTTCTCATCTGGTGGGTTGGCGTGTGTGTCATCTCCCCCCCCCCCCCCTTGTTTTCTTGCCTTTTGGACTCGTTCAGTGCTTTCTCTCTTTCTTCTCGTGTGTTCGACCGGAGTTTGCACTCTGTGCCTGCTGACTCGTATTGCAAGTTTGCTTCTTTTCACGTTGGCACTTTTTCATCTTCATCTCTCCGATGGGAGATTATTCCACTTGTATCTTGGTGATACAGTGAGTGCTGATTTGCTTCTTGAGTGGGTTAGCAGTGGGAAATGAAAATGACTGGTGAATCTGCTTTAGCTGTCTGTTAGGCTATTCAGGTTCCAGTCCATGTGTCATGTTCTGTAAACTCCTTACGAGTTCTCCCTCTATCTTACTTGGTCCGACGATTTTAGATTGTGTTGTTTTATCCTTCTTTAGGGAAACCTCCGTCCAGCTTTGTTTAAGCTGCTGGCTGTTGTGCTGTTTCGGTCCAGCTTCTGCCGTTCTCTCTTGTCAAGGAGGTTAGCCATTGTATTGAACGTACATGAGCGTTTAATTTAACTGTCCCTCCTCGGCATACATGGGTAATATATAAGCCTCCATAGTCAAGAACACACCACCGAGCGACCGTAGTTCAGTTGGTAGAGTCTTGGCTTAGCAATCGGAAGGTCCTGGGAACGATCTCAACGGCCGTCCATCCTGAGATGTTTTTTCTCAGCTACATCAGGCAAATGCCGTGATGATACATACAAAAGTAGGTCCTGGCCGACTAGTTTCCAATATCCCCTCCCTCACCCTATCCTGGCCTGAGATACCTGTAGGTCATAAGTCAAATTCAAATTCAAGTATACACATCACTTGTACACTGCATACATGAAGAGTTAATATGTCAGCTCCTCGCAGTCATATACGGGTAATACTTATGGAGAAACATTCACGAAGTTACAATCACTTGTAAACCTATAGGTGTGCCAGTGATTTTCAACCTTTCGACACTTGAGGACTCGTAAAAGACGGGGAGAATTGTTCAGGACGCCAAAGTAGAAAATACAACACTCATTATAGATTTAGATGTACAATGTTTATTACTAAAACTATGAATTTAAAAACCCTAAATTTTATAGTTACATATTCATTTAATCCCATTTCTCTGAGAAGTCATTCTTATGGACCTATTGCGACTTTTGCTGTTGTTTGTTTTCCGATCGATACTGCAAGACAGAGAGCGATATCAACGTCCATTCGATTTCTGTATTTTGTCTTATCGCACAGACAGCAGAGAAAGTTGTTGTTTCTTTCACTCACTCACTCACTCTCACTCACTCTCTCTCTCTCACTCACACACACACACACACATATATACGTATATATATATATGAGCTCCTGCGTAGCCCAGTCGGTAGCGCGCTCGACTTCAGTGCGAGCGGTCCCGGTGGGGGCTCAAAAATTTCGCTGTTGACCCAGCATCGTGAGGACAATTGGGGAGCTGCTGTGAACAAAAGACAGTGGCGATCACAGTGAGAGCTTCGGCTCTCCTCTTCCAACCCGTCTGGTCAGCGTGGGAGTAGTAGACCAACTCCTCCCTTCGGGGAGAGGCCTCATCCACTAGTGGATTGAATATGGCTGTGATTTATTATATATATATATATGTCAGGACGGGATAGGGGAGGGGAAAGCATTTTTTCCTGGCCGACACCTTCCCGCTTTCTTTCCCCTAAGAAGGGGAAGGCCAGACCAAGGTAGCGCACACATGCTTCTTCCTTTCTCCTCCAAAGAAACGAGGAAACAAGGAAAGAGGAAAAGAAAAAGTGGTCCCTCAACCCTCCTAAAATCGACAGGGAAAAAGAGGAAGAAAACTATGTAATTTTCCTCTTCTTTTATTACTCTTCTTTTCTTCATCAATTTTCTCTCTCTCTCTTTTTTGTTTTTTTTTTCAAAAGAAGAGAGAGAAAGAGCATTTCTTCTTTTCACCTCCCCATTACCTACACAAAATAGGTTTGAGGTTTTTGAGGGCAACGAATGTACAGTTTCAGATCGCGCAGTTTCACAGTCGAAACCTATTGTTTCGGAAGCGAATAAATACTCAAAACAAAAGATACACAAGCCACACCCAAAGGGATTTGGCAAATCAAAAAAAGTCAAGGTAACTGTACAAGGGAATATACTCATTGTTGGGGATAGTCACAGCAGAGGATTAGCAAATGGAATTAGAGAGGAAAAAGAAGATTACTGTGTACAACGAGTTGTGAAGCCAGGAGCTGGACTCAGGGAAGTAATAAATCCGGCAAGATTAGCAAGTAAGAGTATGAACGATCGAGATACCATTAAAACAAACTCCAAAATAAAAAAATCTCTGTAAGCATTTTCAAAATGTGAAAGTAGTTGATGTAAATAACTTTCCAAGGGAATGTCATACTAAACACGGTCTTCATTTTAATAGAGTAGGGAAAAAATTGCTGTCTGATAAACTAATAACATTATTGCCAGTAAACAAAAATACTACTAAATTCGCTCTCCCAGATGTACAAGTTGATTTGCTTACTCCTACTG
>JAGDQP010001445.1:80127-122634 GCA_022664845.1 Lepisma saccharinum | reverse complement strand
ATATATATATCAATTCAATGTGTTTTTAAAAAGGGTTGTGTATTGTGTTTAACTCAGTCTGTCGGTGGAGACGGCAAACGGTGCCGCCAACCTACTTCGTTTGTTCTTCGCATCTCATAATTAAACTAAAGTCAGCCAGTAGCATGCAAGTCACCCCACTATCGTTTCAGATTTCTAATTCCCAACTTTCAAAGCTCACTCCATAATTTATTTTATTATTTTGCTTATTTCATTAAACTTTTGTTCCAATCTTCTAACCAAATAAATTCGTAGGCTATTCTGTTTTTCTATCTTCCCATCACTTATGAGTAATGCATATGCAATTGAGTGACTAACGGGTCGATCTCAATTTTTAGAAGTACTATTAAGGGTTGGATCTATAATATTGTGATAAAAACACGCACGTGTAATAGTCTGTAAAATGTCTGAAACGCCTTCTAGCCACATAATGTGTAATTGTTTTTTTTCCTCAGTGTAGTTGCAAGGCAACCGAAGAGAGATTGAGCTGTTTATTTTATTTTTATTTTTCGTAAATATTTTTGATAATATCATACCGGTCATGTCGAAAGTCGAAACTGTATTTCACTTTTACTTTCTGGATAACTGGGTAGTGTAAAAGAAGCTAAATCGATGTGAAACATGCTTACAGATATAACAATAAATCAGCTCCTTTATAACATATGTATTGGCTAGAAGCGGAACCGTGTAATTTCTAACATGTGGGCAAATGATTCAATGTCTCAGGCTGTCATGTAAAATTTACTATCTCTCAAACTGGAGTCAAGAACTTAAATGTACTAAAAGTTGATTTTGTTCACTTTCCAACAAATCCGCCAGGGGTCTTCATCCTCTGGTACTTCCTTTGTTTTGTTATTTCTATTGTTTTTTTTTAATTGAGTATCTTATAAAGTTTATTTGCTGTTATCTAATTCCTATGTTTCATTTCAAAATTCGTAAGGTTATCCCAGGTCAATTGAATTTTGGTATAAAAGTAATTCTCAGTCACACAGGACAGGAACATAGAGTATTTTTTTTCAGCCCTAGAGAACCAAGGAGCACTTCGTCGTTAGAGAAAACTCTTAGGGATGAGTCTTGCAAATTCCATTGCCCGGTAACTGGATTCGATTCTCGTACATGCACCTTTCTCTTTTATAGCGGCTCAGAATATCCGATTGATGGGGGGAACAGGACACATTTTATTATGTCAATTCTTCATATAGGCAGTGGTGGTGGAACTTGTAACGACTACTCCCGGTATCAGAATTTATTTTGTATTTTTATCATTGAAATTTGAGAGATATCGATCCACTCTCCTCTCTCCCTCCATAACATCCTATTTGGTCAACCTCCCTAAAGCCCTGGAGCCGTTCTGGGGAGTTTGAATTGAATTTTGTCTCGAGTAATATGTATTAAGACCTTCCTAAAAGTATTTGTAACCGCCTGTGATTACTTGCTACACAAGCAAAAGCAGTGGTTATAATTTCTTCTCACCTAGGGGCGACGCTAGGTATCAATGAAAGATTGGTGAGCCCTACATACAATATTGATGGACACAGTGTACAGATGAAATGAATCGTGAATGATAATGAAGAGATTACTCGGGGTTGAAAGGTTTGACTGAGAAGGAAACGTACGAACCAGAATACGGTATGTAGAGTGTAGTTGTACTTTAAAGATTTCTTTGACAGCTACTGTGACCTGATGTAGAATGGACTCCTTTTGAGGTTTTGGAAAGTGAGAGTGATGAAGGAAATGACTTGGTCAATGGTAGGAGGTGGGTGGATGGAGGTGCCAGAAGTCGAGGGTGTAGACTCTGGAACTTTGAGGGGTGCTTCAAGGAAGCGAAAATTGCTTGGATCAGGTTTGGGTCTACCTTGGCACTTATATGAAAATGTTGGATGCTGTTGATTACACTGGCTACAATTGGGTGGGTTGACAAGGTTGCGACAGGATTTTGTGTTACGGTTTTCTGAACAGTATTCACATTTAGGTTGGTTTCGTCATTGAGCTGTCGTATGTTCATTATATATTTGGCAACGTTCACACCTGAGTATGTTTGGCAGCGGCGACTGAGTGCGTTAAGGATCGACCCTATATCTCCTTTTATAGATGTATGCTCTTCTTTGTAATAGTGAGTCTATAGTTTGGTAATCTGTAGTGAGGACTCTAACCATGTAACTGTTGGTGCCTTCTTGTGTCTTGATCCTGAGACATTTTGTTACTGTGTGCTCTTCTGCCTGTAATTCGGTTTCGACTTCATCGGTGATGTCAGGGTCAACGCCTCTAATTACTACAAATAATTGTGGAGCTCGTCTAGGTGGTGGTTGCATACGGATGGTTCTAGATGATAAAGGAGTCAATTGAGCATCTTTACTAAAGGTTTCACAGCTATACAGCTTTCACAGCTTGATCCTGATTGTGGTGGCTAGTGTACTGTCAGGCGATTTGATTATTATTCCGTTTCGTGTCGGATGATCTGATAAATAGCTTCTCGTCGTACCGTACACATTTCATTAATCGTTGGAAGAGCTGTTTTGGTGTTTGAAACCTGGTATCAAATTTTGTTAGAAGAAAAGAGTGAAGATGAGCTTTTGAAGTTGTTAGCTGTTCATCGTTGTCTGAAGATGTGATGTTCATTAGCTGTTCTTGATCTGAATCGGAATCTGAAGCCTTGAGAGTATGTGGCATTTTACTTGGTGATGACTTGCCGTTGCGTGAATGACGTGACGGTGGTGTGCGGGATCATGAGCTATTTTCTGACAGTTGATCGGTTCTACGCTTGTTTTTAGATATTGCGCCTAGTAATGTTCATTTTGCCATGACTGTGGATGAAGTTTGCATGATGATATTTGGTAACTGATATTTTCCTGTCTTTGGAGGTTTTGGCATAATGATATGCTGGAAGTGATGTGAATATGATGATGATCAGTCTGTGCAATGACTGCAAAAGCACAGTTCTACTTGCACCCTCCGACACTGAGAAATGCCGTCAGTCCTATTGTGTTCATATACGCATTGGTCTCACTGATGCATGTGCAACACCAATCCTCGGTAAAACACTAATTCACACAGATAGGCTAGGTTTGAGTCTAAACTAGAGTGTGTCGAAGCCTACTTTTTTTCGAGTGAGACATAATGCCTCTTTTGTTAGCCACCGGTGTGGCTAACACCAACCAGAGGTTTAGGCACTCTCTTTAGGGAAGGGATGTATAGGAGAGGATAATGCTTAGGTTTGGGGGTGAGCTAAGGGAGGTTACAAAATTTATTTATCCTTTATTTAAATCATATTTATCGTGGCCATTATAAGCTTATGCTTATAATCATATCAGGTTTTAGAATCCATGATGATGATGGTTAAAGAGCAATGGAGATGAAATGCAATTTCACGCAACAAACATTATGACAGACAGGTGCGGAGGAATCTTCTTGCCCAGTGATGGCTCTGGATGAGATGGGTGACTGGTGAGCCCTAGCTGTGCACTGATGGAAACAGTGCAGTTATGAAAGTGAAAAGTGAAATGAAGTCCAGCGAAAGTTATATTTTAATTGGAGTCTATTGAGTTACACCGTGGTCTCGAATGGGTTGGTATGAATGTAAATGTAGGGACCTGAGTAGGTTGGTTGAAGGTTGATGTTCAATACTGTACGTGCGGCAAACTGAAGTTGGGTTAGGACGTTGGATTTTTGGAATGGATACAGATTTTGCAGAGAGGTGGTGATGAAAGAGAGAAACTGATATATGGTAGTTTGTGTAGGAGAAAGTATGGGTGGGTTGCATGTTTTAGGTTCTGGAGGACGGAGATGTCTAGGCCGGGATTTTCGGGGGTAGGTTCTGGACGGTTTCTACATTTATAGCTATAGGTTGGGTGATGTTGTCCACATGTATTGCATTTGGGTGGGTGTTGCAGGTTGTTAGAAGTCTTTGGTGGTGTGTGTACCAGTGTAGTAGCCACATTTAGGAGAATTAGAACAACTGGAAGTGGGATGATCGTTATAGGTTTGACAGTGTTCGCATCTGGTAGGTAATGGAGGTTGGAAACGAGAGGGTTCAACACGGTATCGTCTTCTGTATATGTAGGCACCAGCTGTCAGTAAGTCTTTGATTGTCTGTGAATGTGAGGGTAGAATGCGTATCATTTAGCTGGATGTTCCGGCTTTGGTTTTTATCCTGATGCATTTGGAGATATGGCCTTCGGTTGTAAGCTCTTGCTGAATTTCGTCATCTGCTAATTCTGGATTTACTCCTCGGATAACGACAGAAAGGATTGGTGGTCGACGAGGAGGTGGCTGATGCTTTAGACGTGGAGTGTCGAGTCTCGTGAATCGTGCAGATGGGCCGAAAATTTCCAGACTATGTTTGTTTCTGATTTTGGTGGCTAAATTTGGTTCAGTTGATTTTATAATGATGACATTGCGTGTTGGAATAATCTGTGTGATAATGTCTCTAGGCACATATTTGAGAAACTGAAGAAGTAGCAGTTTAGGATTCTGGAACTTTGGATCAAATTTGGTTAGCAAGAAAGAATGAGTTGTACTACCGTAAAGAGAATCTTCATAGTCACTTTGTTCCATGCTATGGTTAGAATCAGACTCACTGATAAGTATGACTATTCTTGGCTGGTGGTGAAGATGATAATCTAAGATTGGTTGATGATGCATGTTGGTCAGTGCTACGTTTTTGTCTGCTTTGTCCTTTGGTTTTAATGGTAGCTGAATATGGCGGACCTTGATATGATGGACCTGAGACTTGTTGAGGCATATGGAAAATTAGACCATATACACGAAGAAAAACGCAATAAAATGAATGAATTATACTTCAAATGAATGATATTTACAAGAAATGTATGCACAATGAACACTTAAGCTACAAGCAAGGAATAAATGTATTTTTTACCTTCTACCAACTGACAGAAATTTCGCGTTAGAAATGGACAAAACTGCTATTATTCCGTAACAGTGATAACTGATATTTACGTATAGTAATTATTGCTAACAGTAGTATATAAAAATAGCAGTTTAGAAGAAAACGTATCTAAATAGCAGTTATTTATTCCCGACTGTGAAAAAGCAATATAAAACACAATTTTAGACTAACTTATTTACTTGTGTCCTGTTATGTGTGCAATAGAGTGATGGACTAAAGTAATTTAGTTCATACTATCACTGTCAGAAAACGATCGTATGTAATTATCTGAGCTTGAACTAACTGGGGGAGAGGGAACAGTATAGAAAACAATTAAATCAGGAAAGTATAAAGCGGTGGGTACGGCGGGGAGGGGGAAGCGTAATACAGTTTCATGCTAAAGTAGTATAATATTTTAAGCGTGATTATATTCAGGCTGTTTATGAACCACACAGACAAACTTCTGGAGGTGATTCCTCACATCAAAACAAAAAAATAGTTTATCTGACAAAGTTTGGAAATGTGCATAGTTCCGGAGCTACAGGCTGCCGAAAATGTGGAAAAATGAACTTTACAGCTTCATATTTCTATCACCACGAACAGTAGAGCTGATGCGGCTTGGTACCGTCAAAGACCTTAAATCTACACTATCAAAAAATGCTTATTCCAAAATTTCGCAATGGGTGCGTGATTTCGAAAAGGAATTAGATTCTCAGAAATTTTCTGAAGTAAAGATGGCTTGAAATAAGCATGAATGGAACGGTTTTCCACCAGGAAACAATAATTCGTTTGCTCCAAGTCGATATCTCAAGTAGATTCCATATACCGAACGATTTTTTTTAAAAAAAATGCGTGGTTGCATAACAAGCAGGAGTAAAAATTGCATAATTTCAAAGAACGTTTTATTTATTTGTTATCAAAGAAATTGAATATCATTGCCCAATTGGATGCTATGAATGACGTATATCATATTTACCTACACGGGAAGTCGTTTAATTCATGCTCATTTCAACCTACCTCATCTTCAGAAATATTCCGAAATCCCCTACTTATTTTGGGGAATCCCTTGCGTGCTCATTGCGGAATTTTGAAATATGCATTTTCAAATGAAGAAGGTTTAAGGATTTTGACGATACTGTTCCACATCAGCTTACTGTTCGTGGTGATAAAAATATAAAAGTATAAAGTTAATTTTCCCACGCTTTCTATAACCTGTAGCTCCGAAACAATGCATGTTTCAGAAATCTGTCAGAGGAACTTTCGTCTTATTTTGATGTGAGGAATCACTTCCAGAGGTTTGTCTGTGTAGCTCATATACACTCTGTATAAACACCATGCCCAGACACAACGGATATCCATCGAAAGCCCGTTGTCCCCTTCCAAAACGAACTTATAGATACGTGCCTGATTAAACGTAAGAAGGGAAACCGGAGCCCGGATCTAGGACAATGAAAAAAGGGTATTTGTCCATATGCACAACCGGTTGGGAGCATTTGAGGTGCGCCCTTTCGATATTAAAGCGTTAGATTTGGCGGGAGGCAGAGGTACAAGACAAACGACTGTGCCCGCTTCAGGCACAGCATTTCGTAGATGCAGTATCGTAAGTGTTAATCTCTATCAGTTTGCCGCAATTTTGTTCTTGGATGTTTTCAATCATGAAACATAAATATGTCTGGCCCAGTACAGGGATTCTGCCAGAATTTATGTTTGGGGAATATAAACCCAAAATTGGGAAGCTGTAAGTAGAATTTTAGGGTTTCTATTTATTTTTACCGTAAAAAATAATGCTTGAGAACTCTCATTTGATGGGTTCTGGCAGAATCCCTGGACTCTAACCTCGGGGCACTTGCCCCTCTACCCTTAGGAGTGTTTGCCGAGACGGACAATCATGACGTCTTAGTATTCTCGCCAGCGTAAAGAATCCTGGAGTGAATTATTCCGTAACAATAATATCTTTACAGTTTAATATGTTGCGACTGTTTGAAACATTAAATGTTTTTATTGCGTATTAAGAAGAAAAAATACCTAACCTGACTGTTCCCAACCTATTTCTGTGAATTTTATGAAATGTTTAAAGTGTGTATTGTTTTATTCACCTAAAAGGAAGAAAAAAGTCTAATCGCAAAAGGAGAGCTTTTCTCGAAAGCAGAAAGGAAAAAGGCATTACTCTTTAAAATAAAATAAAAAAAACTTTAGCTGAACAAGTACCGAACCCGGAACCACTGAATCAAAAGTCCAATACCTTACCTATTTTTACTATTTGCTTATTAAATCTGAATTAGAGTACAGAATCAAAGTAAACAGAAAAGAATAGATTACAAGAAACATTAAATGAAAATAAAGGTATAAAATAAATTAAACAATAGCAATTCAAAATATAACGGGAATACTTAAAAAAATCTTAAGATGAACAAGTACCGTACTCGGGACCACTGAATTTATGGTCTAACGCTTTACCCATTACGCAAGGAAGCTAACTAAAGACAAGTGCTTTCTGAGAGATCTTTCTATTAGTTACGCACTTAACAGACGCCACTATTTACGTAGTGTTCACACGTCATGATTGTCTTCTCCGCAGACAATTCTCTGCTTTTTTGTTCCATTCTTCTAGCAGTTCTGTTTGTTTAGAAAAAAGGAAACAATGAGTTTTAACTTTAGCAAACTTCGGAGAAAAACAGCAGTTAAGCCAGTAGCTATTACTAATCGGAGGTAGCAGTAATAGCAGTTTAGCTAAAATAGCAGTGAAAAGCTAGCTGCTACGTTATTTTCCCCATCCCTATTTCACACCTGTTTTTCTAGGGTTTCCATTTTTTGCTTTCTTTGTGCAGTGTATTGATGCGCGATCACTTCAAGATATCATATCCGGCATAAAGTAAATTTTCAAATTTTTTACTTTTATTGCCTTCTTCCAAATGCCGATTCAAATATGAACATGTAAATATATATTTTGTAAAGATACATAACCGCACCTAACCTTACCTAACCTCCACGTTCGTTTGGTCACTAATTAAGATACCGTAATCTACGGAAAATGCAAGAAAACAATTATTAATAATAAGTATAAACATATGAAAATATAATTTGAAAGAAAAAATTTTACCAATTCCGGGACTCCAACCCGGGTCTCTCGTTTAAAAAGCCGACGCTTTAAACACCAAGCCACCGAGGCGACCTAGCAAAACGTATTTCTGAAGTTGTATTTACAGTTTACGTGTTACGTAACAAGCCAGTAATGACGTGTTGTTGACTCAACTTCCGTTTAAAATTCCGACAGCGATACACTCTATAAATCACGCGGTTAAATGTTGGGCAATGACAATAACTTAAGGGACACTTAAATACTTATGTACGCGTTAATTAACGCGCTCTTACCTCAAATTTAAAGAATGTCGGTGAAACCGGCGTATGCCCGTCAATATCTAAGGAATGGCAGATGACGAGCTTAAGTATAGTTGCTTGTTTGATCCATAAAGGTAAGTTAAATTAATATTTAAATACTGTTTCCGGATCAGTAAATCTTTCACGGATCACATTCCTTCCGAATGTACTAGGAAAGTTTCCCAAGTGCAACATTTCGATTTCAATCAAGTTGTACAATTCTGTAGGAACAGAAGAGACGACTATCTTTATATCAGAAAATGTCGATTTTCATTTGTTAAACAGGGTCGTAAAAATGAGACGAAACAAAACTGTGAAATATCCCGAAAACTATGAGGCGAAATGTGATAATTATTCAAAATATGTTTCACATTGCAACTAATTCAGTTGATAGATATGCGTCCACATAAACAACACAAATCACCCTAAAATGGACGATGCGTGATTAGGAAATATCACAAAGCGCTAACTAAGGACTTAAATGTACATTTGCAAAAATAAAGGTGCAAAGAAAATTATGTTTTAACGTTTGTTTAAATTTGACAAAGATCCGAAATGAATGTATATTCTCATGGACGAGGTGCAAACAGGAAATGTAGAAATCTTGAATTATCCTATAGTTGTGGGCAAGATTACTGTACCAAGGAGTGCAAAAAGCTCCAAAAATATGGAGGAATTTAGACAAACATGAGCAAGATTTTAGAAAGGTATTTAGTTGGAACTAGAGAACTGAAACGTGTAAAATCAATCATTACTTTCGTGTGAGAAATGTTTTTGCCTGTTTCAAGATAGTAACAGATGCGTGTGAATAAAATGTTACTACATACATTGATCTAAACTATTAGAGGCGATCAAGATGATCATGCGAGCTCTGATCATACGTGACTTAATAACAAATTGTTAAGCTTATTTTTTCACTACACAAATGTCAAGACGGGACCTAGAAACGAGGCCCTGGATACTTCCTTTCACGAAAATAATTGAAAAGGGACGTGATTTGTTTTACAGGACCAATACTTTCATGAAGTCGATAACCTGGAATTTACACTAACGGACTTATTATCGATATGATGTTTCTTCATTGGCACCCATTAGGTTACTCACACTTTGCAGGAATGGTGAAAATTACAGCTTGTTTTTTCTTGTATTACGTTGACAGCGTGAAATTTGTATTTTGAAAATAAGACTGGCTATTAGTTTAGTTTCATGCTACTATCAAGTCGCTTTAATATATCAAATATAAAAGGATGTTTGAGATTACTATGCCGAGTACGTTGATCCTTACCTGCTATACTAGAAAGAACAAAGTATATGAGGCACCTACCTGCACCCATCCACGGTCTTTGAGTACATCCAACACTGTGGGCGAACCAGTAAAACGGAAACGAATTTTATCCTTTGACATTCCCGCCCAATCCTGTAAAGGAAAGTTAAATAATATGTAGATAAAACATGGTTATTTGTATTAATACTGTATTTAACGAAATTACATATTAAATCTTAGGGTATGCTTACAACTTTAAGCTGTAATGACGATTTTCCGTAATTAAGGATTTGATTCGAATTTTACGTCATGTATTTTATAAATGTATATCGTCACCTTGGAACCAGAAGGTACTATATCCACTTCTTTCAAAATGGAGTTAACACTGTAGCCAAAGACCTTTTACTGAAGTGCATCAAACTAAAAATAATATCTTACAAAACGACCTCTAGGTGCCTAGAAATGTTAGAAATGGAATAATTTATACAGACTTTAAATGGAACTTCAAATTTTAAACGGTTTCTTCTCAAAAGTGGACACAGTACCTTATGATGCCTAGGTGACAATATAGTCTTACAATTATTAATTTACAGACCAATCCGTCGACATCATCAGAGACTGAAATGTGCAATTGTGGTTGTCTAAATTAATTTAATTAGAATAAAAACCTTAACTAAGGAACCCATTGTTTTGCTAGTGGAACTACATTGTAATGGAAAGTGACTTCCAGCCACACTACTTTAAGGAGGTTGGGATTTCATGATGGTTAGTAACTAATGTATCCGTGTCGTCAACTGGGAACCCAATACATGATGTTATTCTATTCAATAGAAAACAGCAAAATAACAAACTGCTGTAACACACGGCACAGACCGATAAAGGCAATCAATTAACATTATTTCGTTGCCAAATAAGGGTCGACGTCACTAGAATCTAATCTATTCAAACACATGTTTTTAAGAAATGTATTAATGTTCCAATCATATGATTAAAAAAGTGCATTACTTACTCTATGGCTTACGGAACTCGCAAGTTCATCGCTATAGTAACAAACGTTCGCCGTCGGGATCTATCCTGGGTAAGATCAAGCCAGTTTCATCACAAAACTACTTCTCGAACACCCGGTCTCTTTCCCTCCGGCTTTTCAACCAAGATGGAATATAATCTTCGTGTTTCTCCCATCCGAGTTACATGGCCTGCCTTTCTTAGTCATTGTGAATTAATTATTCTTACAACATCATTATTCTTACAGTCCGTGCAGTTCTTCATTATGTAGTCTTCTCCATTCTCCAGTCATCTCGTCCCGTTTCGGACCTTATATATTTCTCAAAATCTTATTTTCAAACACTCGTAATTTATGTTCACCTGCAAGGGCTGTACTCCACCTTTCGCAACCATAAAGTACTACCGGCAGAATAACCGTTTTGTATATTTTCAATTTCAACTTTCAATCGCGAGGTTAGGCATTTCTGGACTGAATAGAAACATGCGTTGCCCGATACTAAACGACTTTTTATTCTTCCGTGACCTTGTTTTTTCTTGTTACGTTTGCTCCCAAGTATTTAAATTTGTTCACTTCCTCTATGTTCTCATTCCTAATTGTTATATACCTATTTCCCTCATTCTCAGTGTTTCGGCTGGTTATCATGTATTTTGTTTTCTCTGTTTACTTGTAGACCTATATCATCACACGCTTCTCCTAAGACCTCGGTGTTACTTTGTAGTGCTTCATTATCTTCCCCTATTAAATCTAGATCATACGCGTACACGAACAGTTGATTCAAGTCATTCAATGATAGTCCCTTTTTGTCCTCTTTTATTTTTAAAATTGCATATTCTAAAGCAAAGTTAAACAGTAGTGGTGACAAGGCGTCACCTTGCTTCAAATCCGTTGCGAATCTTGAAACTAACTGACATATTATTACCTACCCGTACTCTGCTTATGGGGTTGCTGAGACACATTTTCACAAGTCTCTTCGGAATTCCAACTTGTACCAGGCTACTGTACAGTTTTTTCCCTTTTAATAGAATCATAAGCCTTCTTAAAATCAATGAGATAAACAGTTCGATTGTATTCGCATTTCTTCTCCAAAATTTGTCTCAATTCGAAAATCTGGTCCAACGTGGATCTATTTCTTTTAATTCACATTCGTGATCTCCAGTCATTTCATCTACGTATACACTTAGGCGAGTTGGCAGTATATTACTCAATACTTGTAACATATTGGGAGTAATGAGATTCCGCGTTAATTATTACAGTCCGATTTATCGCTTTTTTTAATAAACCGAACTCTTATTGAGATTTTCCATTCCCTTGGAAGCTCCTCCTTTCTCCACATAGCGTTTATCAATGTATACAGTTCCTTGATTAGTGCCGTTCCTTCCGCTTTAATTAATTCATCTGCAGTATTGTCTATTCCCGGTGATTTGATTTTTTAAAATTTCTTTATCTACATTTCGACCTCGATCTCGCTAGGTTCAAGTATTCACGGTTCTGCGGTATAGATTTCAAATTCCTCTGTTTGTTCTCAGTTGTGTACATTAAGAAGTTTGCCGAAATAACTTTTCCACACATCGATAATTTTAGCCGGATCCGCCTGCAGATCTCCGCGTTCATTTCTAATCATCCCTAACCTCGGCTGTTAACCTTTTCTGAAACGAGTTTACCCCTTTGTATAGATCTCGTATGTTATTTGTCTTCCCGTTTTCTTCTATCTCCTGAATCTTCTGCGTCAAATATTCTCGCTTTTTGTTTCTGAACGCGCGTGTGGCGTTGCGCGTAGCGTTGTTGTAGTGGTTGGTATTATTATTATAAGTCTTTTATTATTTGGCCATCGCTGCCTTTCTTGTTTTCGTTCCTCATGAAATTTAAGGCATTCTTCATCAAACCAAGGCTTGTTCTTCTGATGTTTCTTCTCACCTACACGTTCCTCGGCTACGCCCTTCACTGTATAACGAATTGCCTCCCATCTTACTTACATCAATTTCTCTATTAATTTCATTTTTGTTACTACTCGAGTCGGCTAAGATTTCGAGATGGTAGTCTGCTTTTACGCTTAGATTATCTAATCGTGGAGTAATCGGTAGAGTGGTGGACAAGAAACAAATCTGAAGGTCTTGAATTCGAATCGCACTGCAAGCTGAAATCTTTTCTCGTTACAGGCTGGATGTTGGTCTACCAACGTTTCTAAAAAAAAAAAAGGTTTGTAGCAAGTTTGGCGAGAAAAGTTTGTAGCAAAATTGCTGCAAATTTTCTGTGCTCTCTGGGTTAGTCTCAGAAGTGTAGGAAACATTAATATCTTTTGAAGTAAGCTAAAGTATACTAAAATACGCCTATCTTCAAAAGATCATTTTATCGCTTTTTAAATTATCATGTTGCTAGAGAGGGCGTTTTAATCAGTTTACTCTTGAAGGTGAACATTATTTAAGAAAATCTTCCATACTGTAAGGCAGAAGTCTGCAACGTTTTATGTCATCGGGCCGAATTGAGATCGAATTTTAAGCAAGATGAGGGCTAGGGCCACATTTAGAAATGATCAACTCAAAACTACTATAGTAAATTTCATATTTTAAACTTTTCACAGGTTGTATTTGTAATTTTGGATTTGTTTCGGGGCCAGTCAAAACAACTACGCGGACCGTAGGTTGGAGGCCCCTGCCGTAAGTAAACTGAATCCCATTTGAAAGCTTATCGCTTCTCTTTGAAATCATTACTTTAACTTTGCTTCAAGCTTTATTAGCCTCCTTTACCTTGATTAAATTTGGTTCACCGAACTTTATATTCTCCTCCGTCATTATAACATAAAATGTTAACCTGCCCATTGTCTAATGATGAACGATTTGTAATACCATCCTTGTATGCTATCAGGGTTTATTGCATTGTTCGGTTTTCAGCCATTAACAGAACTAATTTTATTCCCATTTGTTACGTCATTATCTTTGTTTAGAACAGTGATGCGCAACCTACGACCCGCGGGCCGGCCCGCAACATATGTTGCATGTGTTTACTATAAACATGTCGAAAGAAGGTTTTATTTAATTTCTAGTTCTTAATCTATACATGAAATTAACTTTTCTCAACTGAGAAAAGACAGAATATAACCTATACTAATAATATAAAATTATGTTAAAAATTACCGGTATCAAGAAACTATTTTAATTCTTTGATTTGGCCTCTTGCTATCTGCAATTAAACGAAGGGTACGTTTTGTATGCTATTATCTCAGAGGATCCTCTGGGCCGCAAAGATCGTGCTATTTCAATGTGGCTCATGGGCAAAACAAGGTTGGGCTTCACTGGTTTATAAGTATCTAATATAAATAGGATAGTATTGAATAAAGCAGTAGCGTAACGAAATGAGTGCGAGCCCACCCGCAAAACTTTTATCCGGGCCCCCTTTATAAAAGTGTATAGCAAACACAAGTAGTGTTAGTGTATACTGCTACTGACGATAAATTTAAATACCAAATCAAATGGGCTTCAAGTAATTGACTTACCCGGGGACCTGCATAACTTCGCTTACTAACAACAACTTAGGGGTGTAATCATGTCTAAAATGCTAAAAAAATCGAATTTGAGTATTTTTGTAATTTTCGGTCGTAGCACCATCTTGCACCGGATATACACTCTAGAGGTCGTAAGGTGTCTATATATCAAATATGAGATCAACCCGACAACTCCAGCGATATAACCGAATCTTTCGCATAACGAGTGCCAGCATATAATTCTTCTTTGGCATCTTCCAGAAGAACGAAAAAAAAAGTTGATTTCCTTAGTAGCCTAAATTGTTAAAAATCACAGTGACGTTGAAAGGACAATGTCGTTAAATACATTCCTTGCTAACAAATGGGAGATTCCCCTAACATTACAAAACTGGACTCCGGATCAATCAAGTTTTTAGTTTGTGGCTTTTGTATGCAATATTTCTCCTTAAATTAGAAATTAAAATTGTATTAAATAATATAAATCTAGAAAATCTTTTACCCCTCTTTTACCTGGGCCCGCATGCATTGCGGGCCTTGCGGGTCCGAACGTTACGCACTGGAATAAAGATAACTAAAAAAAAGCATGTAGGCTTAGTTGCGTTTCAAAATTCAACTAAAAACTAAAAAAATTGCTTTGCTACCTAGGAGCTAGGCAACAGTAGCTCTAAACTAAAACGAACTTAGAGTATTCGTATGTAACAAGGATGATCAGATTAATATAAAAAGTGAGTCATGGAGTTTGGGATATCGCATTTAAGACAACATACCACATCACACCTCCTTACTTTTCGTAGCCAACCTTGAGACTGCGTAGCCCGCAGAAAACCATAGAATTATTCGAGGTAGTGTTTTTAGGATTTCAGACCATGTTAGACCACCATGCTTTTCAGTTGGGGTGTCTACCCTAATGTAGCAAATTTATTATCTACCTTTTAGTGCTATTTAAAAAGGCAAGTATGCTTGAAATGTTTCCTCAGATATTGATTTTCAAAATTCGAAATTTCTCAGTGCATAATGAAACTCAGCGCTGTTGAGAATTGTGAGACCAACGACAATAGAATAATCTCTCATAACGAAGCCATTTTGGACTGCCGCGTATATAATCGTGTTCAGGGGTGCTAATCCCCCGTTCCCTGGCAGTGAGTGCAATTCCCCCAATATAACAAGCTTAATCCCCCATGCAAAGGAATAATTATTAACCATTACACTAAATCTCGTAAAATACATTTTCAGCAAAATATCAATTACAGTAGTCTTTGCTGCATAGGCCTACAGTATGTGTAACTTATAAACAAAATTGCTGTTGCCATACTCAACAGATATAAGAAATTAAGATTGCTATATCGTTATCAATCTAGTGCATATTCTCTACAATACATTTCACAGTTCTAATTGTCTGCTATTAACGAGACAAAAATTTCCGACTTTTTCACTTGTTTTGACAAATCCATCAATAATCTCTTCGTTTTGTAAGTAGGAAGTAATGCCATGCTCAGAAGAGAGTATAAGTAAATTTGATAACTCATGCATTGAAAACGAAATTCATTTTAGGCCTACCTATTTTTAGTCTATTCATTGCTCTTTCTGTAGAACAACTTGTAACTGCTGTTGAGAAGAATGCGATACATTACAATCGGTGTTGGAAATCCAGACAACTGTTCCAAGAGTCTACAGGGTTGCATAAAGCTCTTGTAAAAAAACTTTGTCAAACTTTACTTTTATATGGGCCAGTCTAGTAACTTTGGACTTCGACCCGCCACGATTCGCCTCTTAGCTATTAAAATCCACACTCATGCCCCTGCCGGGACTCGAACCCGGACCGCATAATACTCTTGTATAAATACAAATCATTTGCATGTGAAGTAGTAATGGAATTATCACCACTGTCTGAGACAACATGAGTAGAAACAGAGAATCCTACTACCAAGTCTGAAATATAAAATAGAATCTGCAGCAGAAAATTAAATCTTACCTGAAATTCAGAAGCAGAAGTGAAGGCATCGATTTCGTAAAATTTACAAAGACCTATAAGAGCAGTTCCTGTAACATTATACTTTTCTAACAAACTTTCCTCTGCAAAGTGCTGCATCTGTTCAAACATTTTAAGTATGTGATCTAAAAACCTGCCATCAAGTTGGGAATCAAAAATTCTAAAATAAAATTTAATCTTTCTAAGGGATCAGTGGTGCAGTAGTCTAACCCAAGTTCATAAAAAATATCTTCTTTCATGGAACTCGCCTTTTTTGTTAGCTCTGTCACACCCAAAATGCATACATATTCCTGAATTGATACTTTCATCTCTTCCCATGATTAATCGCTTTTCATTTTACTCATGTTTTCTTTGCCCTTAGAAATGAGATCCACCCCAATACCAAAATTGATAATTATACCTTGGAAATTTCGTTACAAGAACAAGAACCTTAAAAAGCATGAGCAATTTTAAGTCTTGCTAACATATCATATTGTTTCATTGATTTCGAAGGGTTTAGCTACTCCACTAGACTGCTGTTCGTTCAAAGTATTGTGCTGTCACTGGCTGTAATATGGCGTGTTAACAGCACATCTAAACCAAGTAATAAGAGGTGTGATTGCTTCTTCTTTGCTACTCAATCTTGAAGTTTCAACTCTTCTAAGTGGCATTGAATATATGATTGTGTTTGTGACCAGACATGAAAACAACGATGTTCCAAAAGTCTAAGCGGGTCCTTTATTTGTTTAGAACTTTCAACAGACTTTTGTACGACAAGCGAAAAGCGATGAGTTAAACACCCCTGTTTGTTACCTGTTACCTTTTCATGACAAATTTGCGGAGTGAAGTCAGAAACAGAAACAGAAACATTGTGATAACATGGCCCCTCCAAGAACGCCAAGTGAGTGAGCCGCCAACTCTGACTACTGCGACTCTCCTACATGCAGTCATGCAACTACAGGTTATGGCGCGGGTGTGGATGCTACGGTTTCTATCTATACGGAGACATTTACCGCGTATCGGTTTAGTGTGTATTAGAAGAAAGAAGGTGAAACAAGATGACAGGAAAGCGCGTGAAGTGTTTTCAAAGAGGGAAAAACCAGAAATGACATGCGACATTTACTGTAAAAACCCCTTATCGGTTCTAACTATTATAGTTTTACCTGGTAAACCACACATGCGTGAAGGGTGGAAAAACCCAGGTAAATGTCTGTAATTATTATTTATTGAGTTGCATCCTATCTGACAAGTGTTGTTTTATACATGCATGACTTGCACATGCATGCAGCGCTTGTAGCGCGCATGTGCAAGTCCGAAGCTTCCTCCTTGGTGCCGTTCGTCCTTGTTCTAACCTGTGAAAATATAATTTATTAGTTTTGGGAGTGGGTTCTAGTTTCCTCCTGGGCACGTCAGTCACATACAGTGCTGCTTTTATATTTGTGTTGGACTTCTAAATATACTGTAATGTAAGCTATTGAAGTAAGTTCCTGTCTGATTTTAGTTTAATTTCCTTTCTTCATTAGTTTTAATCATTCTTGTAATAAATTAATTTATGGTAAATAAACCGGTAGTCGGGATTTTCTCGAATTCTATTTTCGAGCTAATCTGTTGACAGGAGATATTTAGGGAATAGAAAGACCAATGATCCCCGACTTTCACCATCAATTTCCGATATTTAACCGCTTATAACCTCATCGAGCAACCTGTGTTTGGGCACGAAGACACGTTTGTTCCGGGAATGAAAATCAATATCAGACGCCTGTGCAATTAACTCAATGTGAACCATCTTTATGACCCGTCCTCACCAATAATCTATAAATGATATCATCCGATCTATAAGTGTCCATTCAGTCACATTTCCCGACTTGCGTTTCATGAGAACATTAACTCTGCAACAACTATGAGTAAGTTTTTATTGTTCATCGTCCTATCGAAAATAATTAATGTTATCTGAACATCGATTTCCGCTCCTCATTAAATTTCATCTATTGATCATGCCAGAATCCAATTTCATATCGTCGGGTTTCTCCTGCCCTGTGACACTCCTTTCCTTCTAAATTCCACCAAGGTTTATCTACCCCATTGCACAACCTGTCAATTAGTGTTTCAATCAATATTGGCTATAAAAGATATCTTCCCATTCCACTGACACTCGAGTCTTACTTGAGGATTCGGTCAGCTCAGATAAATTTATGCTGCAGCCATACCAACGTGACAATCAGTCTTAATTCAGTTTCTGTGCCGTTTTGGACTTTGTTATTTTGTGCTTCAAAAGTTTGGCTTTGAACATTTAGAACTTAAACATAACTCTTCAAGATAGCGAAAAGTGTGATTCTTCGGTTTCGAGTTTTGAACTTAGTCAATGGAGGCCCTGTAACCCAGCCGGTGACGACTAACAAGTAAACGTTCTTCCCTAACAATCGGGGATCTAGACATGGTTATGTTTGTGCAAACCTGACCTTACCTCACCTCCGCTACCCCATGGCCACTAAAATGCAAGAAAACGATAAATAAATGTGAATAGTCCTAGATAGAAATGCATTGTGAAAGAAAGAAACGGAAATTTAAAGATACATAACCTAACCTGGCCTTACCTTACCTACCCTAACTCATGGTCATTAATCTAAGATAGTCTACGAAAAATACAAGAAAGCAATTACTAATAATAAATATGAACAGATAAAAATATGCTTTGAAAGAAAAAACGAAATAATTTCTTTCCCCCGCCGGGATTAGAACCTGAGTTCTTTCACTCAACAAACCGACGCCTTTTTATTTTTTATACTTCAACTATCAATTACAAACGAATAACAATCAACCATTGGCAAACAAACCAATTACAACACTAATACCAGAATATCACTAATATCAATTTAAATATACGCTCTTTCATATTGAGCAAATCTTTTCCTTCTATTTTCGATGGGATTAATAAGCAACGTACGTAACAAGGTGACATAAAAATCTATATCTGTAAGAGTAGGCTCATCAAGTAAAATATTAAGTGTTTGACACGTCACCCACGAAATAATTCTCTTTTTCGCTTAAACCTCAAATGCCGGATAACAAATAATATCATCTAAACTATATGTTGAAAAGTGACCTCTTAATCTATTCATAATAGTACAATATTGATGCAAAATTTGAGAACCATTACTACAACCCATTATAACATGAATTAACGTCTCAACCTTACCACATAATATACATTTATTATCAACACTAGAGCCTCGGTGATACAATATTTCCTTATGAGGCCATGTATGATGAATCACCTGATATCCAACATTATGTAACTGCAGATCGTCCGCAACCTCCGCCAAATTACTTCATATCCCATCCCATTTTTTAGGATTAGCGCGTTGAATCGCTGGCTTATGTAAAGAATTCAACTGCTTTACATAACGATATAAGATTCTCACAGACCATTGATTAATAGGCGTCTTTGCCACCGTAGCATACGCAATTTCAATAAGCGCTTTATTAAGGTAAGGAAGCAAGTTTTTCCGTTGGAAGGTATAAAGGGGCAGGGTCAATTCCGTTCGTCGATACGCTTCTTGAATAATTTGAGTGGAAAATTCATTGTAGAGTTCACAGGTTAACTGCATCATGCGGTGGATTAAACGCTTCCCCGTGTATACGTACATCTTTTAGGTTCAGGCCACCATGCGATAGCGGTAGCTGACACGTTTTTCTATGAATACGAAGTTTATAGTTGTGCCATAGAAAGGATCCAATACGTGTAGCAATCGTAGCATATGTTTTTTGAGTGAGCGGAAACGGTTGCAGAATGTGTGTACACTGATTCAAAATAAACACGTTTATGAATCGTGACCGAGTTCATAATGTTTCAAAACACAATTTGTACTGTTACACGCTATTTGTTACTTTTTGAATGAGAGCCTGGGAGTTAAGGGCAATACCAGCAATACCAGTCGGATACCAGTAATAGCTCTTTTAACTACATGCAATAACAGCATAAGTAATAAATTAAATAGATATGAAGCAAGTGGGTCACCTTGATGTACCCCACGTTCCATATTAAATTCCGTCAACAAGCGCTTATTGATTTGTAGCCGAATTGTTCGCACCTGAAACATATTAGACAATAATGTAATTAAATGTGCTGCTAAATTAATCCGGGTCAACACTTGCAACAAATAATCGATGTTTAGTGACGAGAAAGCGTTAGAGAAATCCGTTGAGTATGTAATAAAGGGAGGCACAATCTTGAGCTGATAAGCTCGAATCAGATCACGCAGATTGGCTAATAACACGTGAATGAGTTTGGTGTGAACCAACCCATCCTGACTTTCTTTCAATAGTAAAGGCATGTATGGTTGTAATCTAATCATAATTATCTTTGAGAGCAATTTACAATCTATATTTAATAATGAAATCAAGCTTAAATTATATGTTTCCTTAGAATTGCCGTTTTTGAAATTAACAAACCTATCGCTTGCGTAAAGTCCATACAAAACAATCGAGACTGTAAAATCTTATTAAATAGTGTCGTCAACATGGGGATTGACAATTGTTTAAACTTTCGATAAAAACGCTTTCCCAGACCCATCAACGCCTTGAGAAGCATCTACATTCATCTTTCTCAATGTCATCTCTGTTTCATTTACAGTAAACGATTGCTCTAAGAGTGACTTTTGCTCCTCGAGCCATTTTCCAACGTCATCGAAATTGCTGAAGTGCTGCTCTGCGAGCGCGTGCCCCATTGACGCGAAGAGGTGATAGTCAGATGGCGCCAGGTTTGGGGAGTCCGGCGGGTGCGCAAGGATGTCCCATCCAAACGATTTCAAGGTGCCTTCCACTGGTTTTGCTGTATGAGGCGGCGCATTGTCGTGTAACACAATAACTTTGCCATGTCTTCGGGCCCATTCCGGTCGTCTTTCGATCAATGCGTGATATAAATTAATAATTTGTTGGCGATAGCGTTGTGCATTAACGGTTTCGCCGGGCTTCAAGAGTTTATAAAACACAATACCGCTCTGGTCCCACATGGTCTTCTTGCCGGTGCGATTTGGCCTTGGTGTTGAAGGACCGGCTTCGCCAGGTGAAAGCCACGATTATTTCCGCTTCGGGTTTTCAAAATAAATCCATTTTTCGTCACCCGTCACAATTCGATACAAAAAGGATTTTCTTTCGTGGCGTTGAAGCAGCATTTCACAAGTGACTTTGCGATTTTCCATTTGACGTTCATTCAAATCATGTGGAACCCATTTACCCAGTTTATTGATCTTCCCCATTGCTCGTAAACGTCTGCTGATTGTTTCTTGTGGCACATTTAATGCTTTTGCCAATTGCTGTTGAGTTTGAGTTGGGTCATCCTCCAATAACACCTGCAATTGCTTGTTTTCGCACTTTTGTGGTCTACCAGAGCGCGCACTGTCTTTCACATTGAAATCACCACTTTTAAATTGTCGAAACCATGTCTCACATATTCTAATCGATGGAGCGTGTTCACCATATGTTTCTACCAGCACACGATGACTTTCAACAGCCTTTTTCTTTTGATTGAATAAGAAAAGCAATGCGTGCCGCAAATGTTCTTTTTCAGGCACAAACTTCGACATGATCACTGAACGATAAACCAAAGACGCTAGTGTTTGGCGGACTGAGCTTGTGTGTGTTTGTAGTTTAATGTCAGATGAACAAAATGACGTATGTGTCAAATGATTACGCTGCGTACTTTTCGCTGGCGCCATATCTTAGGTAAACCGGAAACTACTTAAGCATACACCTGGTAAACATTTATGATCAGAAAATGATAACCGCTCTAAGTGGACACTCTGTATATTGTCACGCAATTGTTCAGCCACATAAATTACAACAATGCGCGAGGCACCCTACGCGTAATAATATGTGACTGCCATATCCGCTGGATTCTGCTGCTCCCACATATCAACTAGTCGAAATTTCTGAACTATTCTTTTAAGGGTGGGACTAATGCTTGAGCCCGACGTGCTATCCTTTATATACCTCGTAGCATTCATATCTCCCATAATAATAACATTATAATTATGCAATTTTTTAATCTCGGGAGCTAGTACATTACTAAAAATAATTATCTATGATTATACATATGGGAACCACTAGGGCCATAACAACATATAAATGCTAAATTTTTTATTGTCATCGAGATCATACGACCACTTGGGTGTAGTAGCACGTTTTTATACACAAGATCCTGACGGATAAACAGAGAAGTTCCTGTTTTCGTTTCACTGTCATAATTGAAAATTGTATTATAAAAGGGCACGTCCCATTAAAAATTGGATTAGTCTTGTACTGCAGCGACATGGATAGTACGTTTCAATAAATACTGACAAAAACGTTCTACCTTTTCCGTATTAAATGCATGGGCAATATTCATAGACAAGCACCCAAAGAAGTTATAGGCACGAAACCCGCCATAAGCCACCAGATCAAAAGTTTGACGAAAGTCATAGTAACAGGGTTCATTTTAATTTATTAGAAAAACAAACAATGAAAATAATAACAAATACACATAAGGCTGCCAGTATGCCTTCAATAACTTACTACTTTTATTACGCCTTGTTCCTGGTAGACTGTACTTTTCAGGACAATGTGTCCTCTTTTTGTGATCTAGTTTTTCGAGATATTTTTCCATTTTATTCTTGCCTTTCTTGCCACACTAGATGTGGCCACTAGCACTTGTTGGTCAAGCCCTTTATAATTAAATTTACCACTTTTTACTCTTTTACCACTAATAATACACTCTGGAACTACTGCTGAGGAGTCTTCAGATGATATTTCACCAACACTAACAGAAGAGGGAACTACAGCACTTCTATTACTTTGACTAGATTATCTGCTATCACCTTTAAGAACTGGGAACGACAGATTTCCAACGGTTCATCGCCCTCATCCACTTCGATCTTAGTTGACCTGTTTTGAGGGAAGCCAATCGTATGTTACTCGTATCTTGTTGTTGAACACTACCCAAAGCCGTAATCAACTCTCTATCTTGTACTGGTTGAATAACGTTGTCTGATTCAGAATACACAATCAAAGGGTCATACTCTTGTACTAGTTTCTCTGTTTGGTCTACAGACGACGCGTACAGCTGATTACACTGAAGGTCACGTGACTCTAACGTAGCTTCAGAACTTATGACAGGGTTGCCACTGTCTATGTATTTATGTACTGATGGACGATAAAAGGACGCATTCAATGTAGGAAAATTGTCTTTATCTAGTGGGAGAACTAACAAAGATTTTTGAATCGAGTCCGATTGACGACTACTCGGATGGTCAATATCTTCAGGAACACTTACGGGTTCTGTTCTTGAATACGAGTTTGTAATTTAAAGTTTTTTTTATAATCGTAAATACCGAAATATTACGGTCCACCTTTGAAAATTGTACTAACCTCTTCCCAGTATATACGGCATATGGGAACAAATGATCTGGGTACCGAATCTGTACTGCTCGTGTTACTGTTTCATATGCACTAAACGTAGTCTTTATCTTCTGATCCGATAGCTCCAACGGGGCGACCCATACTGACACAAACGTAGTTTCAGGTTCTTCAATCCTTACCGGAAGAACAATCCGTTCATAGTCTGACACATAAACTAATTTTCCTTGACACTTTTCTGCAGTTCGTTTCGCTATATCCAAATTCGCTACTCGGACAATTCTTTTAAAAATAATAGTGATCAGGATCAATTGACTGTATTTCGTCTTCCCCTAGACCGAAGTCTTGTAGAATTGCTCTAGACGTAATTTAACTGGTAAAGTAGTCAAATCTATTTGCAATGTATGTTGTCTGGAAATATTCGTAGATTCTATATATGCTATAATACAACTAATAAGATATTTTCACTATCACTTCTACTGTATCTCACCACTACAGATCAAACACAAATACTCAAGCCAGAGCACTCTCGCTTCCCAACCTCACGTTTTAATCGCTCGGTAGGAACTTAGCCCTTGGCCACTCGGGCTACGATGAATAACGCCTTAACCACATATCCATGGGCCGACGTTGTAAATGGTAATTTGGAAGTTGTGTTTACACTGCACGTGTGTTACGTAACAACGCTACGAGATGTTATGGTGGATTACTGTTGCGACCGGCTCCTCTTTGAAACCCTCATAACTTCTTTACTCTTTACTGTCTTCCCCCAGGATTCCACATTTATACTATTCTGTTTCCGTACTTTCAGAACATATATACCATGTCTAGATCCCCGATTATTAGGAAAAACGTTTGCTTGTAAGTGTCTAGAACCATCTCTAACTAATTGCGTCTAAAAAAACAAGACATTTTTGTGGCAGTGAACGCTTATTGGCATTGTTCGAGAAGTGTCTCTTCGTGATTCGATAATGATTTTGGTTTCCGGGTTCGAGTCCCGATGTGTGCAACAGCTTTAGAATTCTCCATCTCTTCAGGTTAGGTGAGTGGTCTTTTGTCATATTGTGGGTCAGGATAACACCTAATTTTGAAAATCATGTGCAGTCGGAGTATCATTGGCATCTGGTTTATTTAGTTAGGATTTTGTGTACATATTCGCCAAAAGCGGGCGAATTCAAAATTTGGACACATCTTGTTTACCCCAAGAAAATTCGAACCGTTTCCTTATCCCACAGAAGAATCCATGCATGATAGTCTGTAAGTAAGTGTTGTAAAATTCCAAGTCCCAAGGTAAGAGGTGTAAAAGTAAGGGGCTTGGTGTTTCAGTCTCTACCACAAGTTATGCTCTCAAGGATACGTCATCTTTCAGCTATTTCTCCTCCGGAACAAACGTATATTTGACAGTAAGTACCACGCGGGGACACGCATGTTTTCAGAACTATCCATGCTTTGATGTACTAAGCAATTTGGGATATGATCATAAACATTAAATAATATTTTCTTTAGGTTAAAACCACTTGTTTCTCCATATGTAAATACATTAATTAACGTTCTATTGACTGTTCTTTTTTCCAGAGATCCCTTAAACGCATTAGCACTAACATTGTTTCTTTCTTGCTAATATATAGCGTTGAATCATTATAGAAGCTTTCCCTTTTTTTTCATGTCTCTGATAATCTTGGTTTCACAAGCTTACAAATGGTATTGGTGAGATCAAATACATTCGTGTAGCTCAAAAGATTAAATAGTAATCTTGAATTTGATTTTCTAGCTTGTTCAATTTTTTTGAGGTGCACACGAGCATCAGCATTGTGCTTAGCAAATCTTCTAAATAGATATATTAATTTGCAATTCATGATATTATTTCAGTGCATAAATATAAGCAACTGTTAATAACTAACAGACAGTACTTCACGATTGTGCTTAATCATGTCATTGTTCATAATTATTACGGACTTGCCAATTCACTGCTTAGCATACCATCTCATTTTTTAAATCTGACTTTTTATGTGACTTGTAGATTTTTCCATTCCGTTCAATGGGTCGCGAACATATTATTTTCATCTCAATGCCAAATCCGCAATCTCTGATTTAGGACATTTAGAAAATTATTAGGGAAAGTGGATGATTCCAGATTCACACATTATTGGCGAGACATCTTTATTTCTACCGCAGTTGAAACAACCATGATGGAAGAACATGACTGCGAGAAGACATGTTCTGTATAGTAATCTGCCTGCCGATTCTATAAAATACATAACTAACTTAATCCCGAGGTCTCCGCCTTACTATTTAAAAATGGTTGGTAACACAGAACACTGGAACCGTTTCTGGTGAACATTTGCACAGAATTTCTTTTATGATGGCGAATAATGTGTATGCGAAGTTTGTTACGAATATTTAAAATAGTATGGCAGGAATTCGGAACATTGTATTTATAAAATTGATTGGCAACAATGACAATTGTAGTTTACAAATTAACTCCATCACTTGTCACAGTACGTAAAAACAATGTTTGGTACGGATATATCCAACGGTATGGAATAAATATAAAATATAAAATGGTAACACTGATGAATGTGTCACATGCGGCTCATGAAGTATCTCTCTGATCTATCCTAGTACCTAAATGCCAAGTTTGGTGTTGATCTATATAAAGATGAGAAAGCTATTTGAAATACGATTTTTTAAAAATGGTTGGAAATACTGACAACTGTCATGCCTGCGACTCCCGAACTGCGTCTCTGATCTCTCCCATTATCGAAATACCAACATTGGTGTGGATAAGTCCAATAATACAGAGGCAATTTGAAATATTGATTTTTAAAAATTTGTTGGCAACACTGACAACGGTAACACCTGTGGCGTCCGGAGTGCCTCTTTGATCTGTCCTAGTAAATAAATGTCAAGTTTGGTGCTGATTTGCCAAATGGTATTGAAGCAATTAGAGATATTGATTTGTGAATTGGCAACGCTGAGAACTGTGATGCCTGCGGTGCCCGGGACACCTCTCTGATCTGACTTAGTACTTAAATGAAAAGCTTGGTGCTGATCCGCCTAATGATATTGAAGCAATTCGAAAATTTTATTAAACTGGTTACCAACAGTAACAACTGTAACACCTGTGGGGCCCGCAGTACCTCTCTGATCTCTCCCAATACCGAAAGGCCAAGTTTGATGCTGCTATACCCTATACTTTGGTAGTAGGAGGTTCGTCATCTTAATCAAATACAGGAGATGAGTCGTCACGATTTAATTTGTTCATCTTTCTTTAACGAACGATGTTACGGGAGAACACTCAAACACTTCTTCTTCAGTTGGGACTTGACGGAGAGAAATGCGGTTTCTTGATGGTTCATCTACGTGTTAAGCCGGATATTTTAAGAAAGAATGATCAAAATCGGTGCTGTAGAACGGCCGGCCGGACTGAACAAAACTTTTTTTTTTGCATTTTTTTAACATATAACTTACAGTGACTACGTAAAGCGTCATGAAAAATACATACGATAATAGTGCATTCCTTAACTTCCACTTGTCTCCCTACACTATTTTGACCATCTCACTATACCTTACGTCTTTATGGCTACCACGAATGCTACATTTATTTCATATTTTAGTTTCAATAACAAATTAAATTGTAGATATTAACGTCCATTTCGAAATTCCTGTTGATATAGGCGTAAATGCTTGTCCCTTAAAAAAAAAAAAAACTTTAAGGGCCATTTTTTTCAATAAACCTCCTCGTGGTCATGCCTGTCTTATGTTTCTTGAGTGCTACGAATGCTTAATTTCTTTCACTTTAGTCTAAAAATTAATAAAAGGTTTATATAAGTCCCTGTTGATATAAATCATTATTATTAAATCTCCAAAATTTCCTTTGGGCGCAGTGCAACCCGAACACCACTCGTGGGCACTTCTGACAGTTTTTAATCATCCATCTTATCCTCTATTCCAGAATTATTGCACTACCATCTCTGTATCAAGTCGCTTCTGTCATATTAAAAAGACTTCTTCCAGTGAATTAAAATTGTGTCTTATTAAATTGTACAGTGAACGACAAAGGTAAATGGAGGTTGGAGTTATAAGAAATAATATCTTTTACCTCTAAGAGAATTGTTTCACTTTACGCCTAATAGTTAGACAACCAACATGGCAGTCCAAATATGCGCCAAAACATGGCATGCCAGGATATTCCTCCATTCGGAGGAAGAAAGATGAGTTGTTGATAATCATTTAGAGAACAACGAGATAGATAGGTAGAAACTCCATTCACGTTAACTTCTAAGAGATAGACATTAATGCAAAGAAAAGAAAAATATTAATATGGACATCACACAGGAATCGACATTATGCAATGCTAGAAGACTTGTCTTGTTGAAACACACACAGACAGAGAGAGAGAGAAACCGTGGAAGGAGACGAAAAAAAAACTAATAAAGAAGAGAAAAGAAGGAAAGATGGAAAGAAAACTAGCGGAAAACATGGAAATAAATGAAATTTTAAGGATACACAGTCTGTGTCTTTTCCTCTGACCACTCTCTTTGTCTTTTGTTGTGCCCCATAGATGTAGTAGGAACAGGGGGTGGAAGGGATTCAGTGAATGTTGATAAAAAAAATTTCACTTTGCATAGATGGTATGGGATTGGCTGCCAGAAGGCCAATCAGGAACCAGATAGCTGGCTCGTTAGAAGTGTCTGATGAAGCCAAGTAGTTAGTTACTTGATGAAACTGTTACACGTTTTTAATTTTTTAATTAAAACGTATTGATTTGCTCAGCTTTTATTTTAATTTTATCTAAAGTACAATATATAAAAGCAAAGCATTGACATGGAAAAAACCTTTTTACGAGAACGGAGATCCGAAGAACATCCTTAGTTTTCAATTAATACTGTTTTCTCATCATCAAAATAAACAAGTCTTGCTGATCCGATGCTTATCGTGGTCTCCTTTCATGCCTGGGGTCGCTAGTTCAAACCCTGATAAGTGCAATTTTGTTTTTAACAAAAGAAAATTGGGTTTATGAGTTCAAACTCTGGCAAACACAATTTCTACTTTTTTAAAATTTATTTCAAATTATTTTTCAAATAGCATTTCTGATTCAACTTGTGAGTTTCTTCCACCACGAAATATTAAAATTGAATTTAATCTATATGTTCTGTAATTAACATTATGTACTCGAAATTGACAATGAATTTGTAATATATTGATGGCCTTTCGGCATCTAGGGCTCAAGCCGGGATAGAGAAGGGGAAAGGATTTGGAACGGTGTCAGCCAGGGGCTATGTTGAAGGTGCAATTCCGACATTTGCCTGGTGTGACTGAGGAGACGCCCTACAAAAACCTCAGTCAGGATGGTTCGTCCCTGGGATCGAATCCACGACCTCACGAATGCTACGCCAACGCTCTCCCACTGAGAATTGGCAATGAATGAGCGGGAGGTATCTTACTATTTTTGAAACCCAGTATATTATATTCGTATATTCAGATCTACAGTATATGATTTGTGTGCATGTGTGAATATTTTTACGTCGTTTAAGCATTAGACTCTCCCGGGATAGGGTGGGGTAAAAGGGTCTGGAAGGATTTTTAAAAAAATATTTTAAGAACTTTAGGCATCTGAGGATCAAGCCGGAATATGGTTGGGAGAGTATGGTGTAAGGTAGATGGTCAGGGCCTATCACAGCGTTTGCCTGGTATGGGTGAGGAAAAATATTGGGAAACTTCAGTTAGAATGGTCGGCCGCTGGAATCGATCCCAAGACTTGTCGAAAACTAAGCCAACCCTCTAGAACTTTTTTGAAACTTTCTTCACCCTATCCGGGTTTTAATTGCTCAATATGACACACCTTTCTAACCCGACTGATATTCTTAGAATTAAGTTAAAATCCAACACACTAACATTCAAGCCCGACGCGTGCCACTAATACACAACCGCTCGGTACTGGAAGGATGCTGCTAAGGCCTAAATTGATGGTACCATCTCGGTGTTTGATGAAGACAAAACCTGGAAAAACTCTTTAAGGTTGCTGCAGTGTACGAATTAAGATATTTTTACAGGGGTATGATATGTTGTTGTTAAGAAAGTAACGTGATAAATCGATTTTCTTGCACTATACGTGTGCCCAGATGCAGACTCCCAGGGAGGATTTCCCTCTCATATCCCTGTTAATTCGCACAATGGGTTGCCGTAACTTTGGCGTATCTGATTTGTGTGAATTCGAGTATAATTTACAAACTTAGGGGAGTCGTACAATTTGCGTTCAATTTTTCACTTACAACAGCTTTTGTGAATTCTTCCAAGGATTATTCCTGTGCTTCAGTATCCAATTTTGCCAAAATGTGTCACGATGTGTTCACATTTATTATTAATTGTTTTCTTGCATTTTTAGTGACCATGGGTTAGAGAAGGTTAGGTAAGGTCCGGTTCCACAAACAGATAGAAATGTATTTTGAAAGAAAGAAACGACAGTGTAAAGCTACATAAGCGAACCTCACCTTACCTAACCTACCCTAACTCATGGTCACTAATCTAAGATAATCTACGAAAGATGAAAAAAAGCATCGGAGCTACACCAACTATAATATTTTCCATATAAAAGCTCCTCTTTTATAAACTTAAGATAAAATAAAATAATAACTGAGCAAAGCAAATGCGTTTTATTTAAAAACTAAAAACATGTAACAGTTTCGACAAGTAACTAAAAACTTGGCTTCATCAGACACACTCTGATGAAGCCAAGTTGTTAGTTAATTGGCAAAAATTGTTACACGTTTTTAGTTTTGAAATAAATGGTAATTGCTTTGCTCAGTTATTATTTTATTACATCGCAAGAAAGCAATTATTAATAACAAATATGAACATATAGAATTTTTTTAAAAGCAATGACTTGTACCCGTCGAGATATGAACCTGGGTTCTTTCACTCAACAAGCCAACGGCTTAACCATTTACCCTAAGTCGGAGTTTGAAAATGTGGATTTCAAAGTTGTAATTACAGTGCACGTGTGTTACGTAACAATGCTACGAGATGTCATTCGCGCGTGGATTACTGGAGCGACCGACTCCTTCAAGAACTAATACTGGAATTATTGGAAATCAACCTTTTAATCCTGGATTAATCCGAGATATATGTTGGTGCAATAGTAAGTTTTCAAGATTGTGGATTAATTCATGTTTGATTTTAATTTACAGATCAAATGTTTTATATGGAACCAGAATTATGGAGCTGATCCACAGATCCCTAAAGGTCGTAAACAAAATTCAAACTTCAAATAGAACCGGGGGTAACTCGCTGACAGTATCAAGTTTAATGGCTGATTTAATATTACACTATTTATGGTCTGTGTAGCTAAGTAGTCATGTGAGACTCTCATTTTCAAGGTTCTTGGTCCGATTCCCCGCCTGGAGAAATAATTTCAAATTATTTTCTTCAAGGAATTAGGTGCTGCAAATTATGTTCGCGGTTTCTACTGAAAGAGATGTATCTTTTAAAGGGAGAAAAACAAAAGACAGAGAGAGGGGAGGAGGAAAGACGCAAACTGTTCTTAAGCGTTGAAATTTCATTTATTTCCATGTTTTCCGCTAGTTTTCTTTCCATCTTTCCTTCTTTTCTCCTATCTTTTTTCGCTCTTCCCCGTCTTTTCCCACTCTTTCTCGCTCTCTCTCTCTCTCTCTCTCTCTCTCTGTGTGTGTGTGCTTGAACAAGATAAGTTTTGTTGCACTGAATAATTACGATTCCTGCATATGTACATATTATTATTTTCCTTTTCTCTGCATTAATTCCTATCTCTTAGAAATTAACCTGAATTAAATTTCTGTCTATATATATCTCGTGGTTCTCTAAGTGATGCTCAACTTCTCATGCTCTCTTGCTCCAAATGGAAGAATATTCTGGCATGCCATGTTTTGCCGTATGTTTACACTGTCATATTGATTGTCTAACTATTAGGCGTACAGTGAAACAATTCTCCCGGAGGAAAAAGGTATTATTTCTTGTAACTCTTACCTCCATGTACTTTTGTCGTTCACTGTACAATTATGTGTTTTACTTTCTCGAATTGACCTTGGTACTTTTCCGTTCAATTTCCACGTTATATTTTCCTTTAAACAGATGAGCACTAAATGCATATGCACAAGCCATCCGAATATGGACTAAATAGACCAAGTTTTCAGTTCTAACTTATAGCTTTTTGGTTTGTTATCGATGTGCGACTCGTTTTTAAGTCCATTGATAGCAATGCTATAACAAAAGTAACCTTCTATTCCCCCTCATGGTGTCCGTCTGACCGTCCGTGTCTAGAAATTAAATCTCAGAAACTAGAAGGGATAGATAGATACTTGAGGTTTCGTTCAAAATGATGTGAATGAAGCGTGTGTTTGCTCGCGCAAGAATCCTTGCGCCGTTCGCAATTTACTAGTCCGTCTTGTGGAATTAGTTGTGAAAAATGTTAATAGATGGCGTGCGCAAGAGGTCTTGAGTCATCGAAGATTCTGGTTGTTAATAGATGGTGCGCGGAAGACTTGTTCCAACTCCTGGATGAGAAACACAGAAGAAAGGTGGTGTCTTTTTTTGTTTTGCAAATATCCAGCAAGCAATATTTAAAATTATTTCCTTGCAAAATATTGTCCTGTTATAATTCTATCAATTTTACTGTCAATACCTTTTAGCTCATAAATAATTCTTTATTGTTTTCATTATGTTTGCATTTTCTAAATTCTTTACCACCAAGTAGATAGCACACACGTGTTTTGGATCAGTTGAATTTTTTAGTTCACTCACTCTTTTTAGATATTTTTATTCAATTTTACCAACTCTTTATAATTTTTTTTATTATTTTTTATCATTTTCTTCACCTTGCGGAGGTAGTAGGTAAACGGATAAAAGTAATAAAAAATGAATATAAAGTTGGTAAAATTGAATAAAAATATCTAAAAAATGTAAATGAACTAAAAAATTCAACTGAGCCAAAACAGCGACCAAACCAGTATTTTCCACGTCCTAGCTTGGTGCAGCGGTACGACGTTGGCTTATTAAATTAAAAACCCGAGTTCGAATTCCGGATGGGGCAAGATTTTTCTTCTGTTTTTCATTCAAAATATTTTTTATTTGTTCATATTTATTATTAATAATTGCTTTGACATACAAATAGAGGCTATTGAAAGCTACAACATATATAAATAAACCAGGTCTGACTCACAAAGTGTGCACGGTGCGTCCGAAGGGACCTGGGCGGTGTGAGTACAACATTTCGTACGCTCCCACTAACCGTGGCCTGCGCACCCTTTCTGTGAATTCGAGTATGCTTCACAAACTAGGGAGAGTCATAGAATTTGCGTTAATTTTTTCACTTACCACAGCTTTTGTGAATAGCTTCCAAGGATTATTCGTGTGCTCCAGTATGCAAGTTAGTCACAATGTGTCACGATGTGTTCACATTTGTTATTAATAATTCTTTTCTTGTATTTCTAGTTACCATGAGTTAGCGGAGGTTAGTTAAGATCAGATTCGCACAAACATATATTAATGTGTTTTGAAAGAACGAAACGAAAGTGTAAAGTTACATAACCGAACCTGACCTTACCTAACCTACCGTAACCAATGGTCATTAATTGTATATAATCCAGAAAAATGGAAGAAAGCAATTATTAATAATAAATTTGAAATTAGAAAAATATTATTAAGAAAAGAAGAAAACATCATACCCGCCCACCTTTTTTATTCTTTTTAATCTTACCGGTTGGGATTGGCGAATAAGCGCGCCGCCAGCAAGTGGGATTTGATATTCATTTTTGAAATATTGTTCTGAAATCTAGTATATATATAACTAAACCGCTGAGGGTAGCGAGTTTAATGGTTAATTTAACAAAATATTTGTTATGGTCTGTTTAGCTAAGTGGTCAGAGTGTCAGACTCTCCTTCCCAAGGTCTATGGTTCGATTCCACAACCGGCTTTTTAAATATTTTCTTCTGGGAATTAATCGCTGTGAATGATGTTCACGATTGCTACTGAGAGAGATTTATTCTGCACAGGGAGAAAACCACAAGACACAGAGAGAAGGGGGCAGGGAGAGAGAGACGGAGATTGTGTATTCATAAGCGTTGAAATTTAATTTATTTCCATGTCTTGCATCATTTTCTTTCCCTCTTTGCTTGTTTTATCCTATCTTTTTTCGTTCTTTCCCCGTTTTCTTCCATGCTTTCTCTCTCTTTCTCTCTCTCTCTCTCTCTCGGTGTGTGTGTGCTTTGTTGGAAAGACAAGAATTTTCATTTTACCTGTATATCTCGTGGTTTTCTACATGATGCTAGAAAATTAATACCTTCTCTCTCCAAATGGAGGGCTATCCTGACATATCATGTTTTGGTGCATTTTTCTACTGTAATGTTGGTTGTATAACTATTAGGCGTGCAGTGAAACAATTCTCCTGGAGGAAAGAACTATTATTTCTTAACACTTAAACCTCCACTCAATTTCGTAAGTAGCTGTACATGAACATAATATAGGTAATTATCTGGAGCGTTTTGAATTCCGCTGTCAACCATATAAAATAGCTGATGACCAGAAATTAAGTTTGCTATATGCAGTGATGGGGGCAGAAGCTTTTGATAGTCTCAAGAATGCGCGTCTTCCATAAAAATTGTATCAATTTTCATATGATATGGTAAAAGCTATGTTATGATAAGAAGCACTCTGAATTTGTTGAGCATTTGACAAAACAATTAGAATTTGAATCGATACAGAAATTGTTTGAATAACCTAAAGAAACAGGCAGTACGTGGCAGTTATGGGGATTATGTTAATGGCATGTTGCGAGATTAATTTGTACTCGGCATCTTTAATGATTCAGTAAGAAAAAGGATATTATCGGAGAGCAAATTAACGTTTGATAGAGCAGTTGAAATAGCCCAAATATTTTAGCAAGTTTAAGTTGACGAAGATGATATGTGGCGCTCCAGTAAACCAGTGAATGAATTGCATAGGGCGCGTAAAATAGGAAAGGTATTTCAATTATCATTTTTGGTAATTAATGATTTCTTATCCCATCAGATTATTGGGCGCAGCGGTTTCAACATATTATTCCCAAATTGGAGAAAATGCATCTCTTCAATGCATGGATTTCAAAAAAAACATATAAAACTAATAATGAAATACTAACAATTCATACCAAAACTAAAGCAGCTGCTCATATTAGGAATTCAGAATGTAGCTAACACAGAATATTTTAATGAGTGAAGGAATGAGGTGGTCTTGAGTGAATTCAAAGTGATTAGTGATGCTTTAAGATGATGTATGACTGAACAGTTTGGCACTTTAAATAAAAGATTTATTACCTTAGAGAAATTTTATGGGCAAATTGTTGATGTTCTAAACATGGATGGTCCAGATACTGCTAAGTTCCCTGAATATGAGAACACTACAGAGGTAGCGAGTTTAAATAAACAGGATACACAAGGTGTATATGATACCTCCGGTAAGCTTATGGCAAATAATGAGATCAGGCAAGAAGACACATCAATTAGAATAGGACTCGACCAATTTGAATATAAGGCGATAGCACAAGTAGCTAAAGATCAAGCACAATTTTTTTCACTCTGAAAGACAATTTCAAGAATCACTTATTTGTTTTTTAAAATCTGTACGTTTATACCCAGAAAATTTAGTACTTTATGACAACATAGCAGCGATTTTATTTCAGCAAGAAAGAGGGCCTAGCAGGATAAGATAGTGAAAAGTGCCTTGGAAGGAATCGTGTTAAAAAAAATACTACCATATTCTGCATTAAAAAATAATGGCTCTCCACCAATTTTCAGCTCACAAGATGCTAACCTAACCTCAAAATAAATTAAAGTGTGTTTTTTGATAGTTTAGTTATATCTCGATCGGATTTGCACCTACGATGACCTTTTTAAATTGAAGATTTTTCAAGCTCTACATGATGGTAATTGTTTCATTTATGTTGGCGCCAAATCCAAATTTTCAGAGAGGTTAGAAAAATTGAAATTTGAATTTTAGAAAGTTAAGACAACAGTTGGCTTGAAATAAATATATGCTATGTACTTTTAGTGGTTCTATAACCATGAATTTTTGTCAGACGTTTTAAAGTTGTAGAACATAACAAAAAAATAAGACATGTGACCGGGCTTCTTACGTAACACATGCACTGTAAATACAAGTTCGAAAGCAACTTTTGCCAGGTCGCCTTCGTGGATCTGGTCAAGACGTCGGCGTCTTGAGTGAAAGGTCTCGGGTTCAAGTACCACCCGGGACAACACTTTTCCTTCATTTTTTCTTTCAAGATATATTTTTATATGTTCGTATTTATTATTTAATAATTGCTAGAATGTAGATAAATAACTGATTGCTACTGAAAATTAGGATGTGTCTGGACGCACACCGAGCGAGGTGTGCAAGGGGGGCACGATGTGTCCGACAGGAGCTGGGCGGAGGAGCTGCTGGGGGGGGGGGCCTCCGGTTGGCGGTGGGCGTACGCTAAAGTGCTGTTCACATTCTCTTCCACCTGTTATTTGGTACACATAACATTTATTATATCTTTATCCTATCCCAATCTCTGTGCTGTTCATTTGCACGGTCGGTATTAAAAAGTAAAGAAAAAATAATTTTGTTCATGCATGATTAAAAGGAAACTCATGGCGCGCAAATTGAAGAATTTATAAAGTGACTGTATATGAGAACGCGCCCCATGCGATCTGGGTGTGCATCCTAGCTTTCAGTAGTAATCAGCTATATATCAGTAACGGCCCGTGACATAGAAACCAAGTGAGGCACCGAAAGAAGTAATTTCAAAAGGTATTGGATATTAATGTTCTAATTATTTATCTTTCTCATTTATATTAGTAAGTCGTCCGTGCTGGTAACTACAAGGTAAGAATGTCAATTTGTTGGGGAACAGCGATTATGATTTCTATATTTGGTACCATCCAGGCATTCAGCTAGCAAGGCTTAGGAGACACCAAAGCACGTATCCAGAATTTAGTTTTGGAAGGGGTCCAAGGTGTGCCTGGGCATAAAATGTATAATAAATATATATCATTACACCTGAAGTTATACTATTTTTTCCATAAAACTCTGAATTTTGGGGGTCAGAACCCCCCGGACGCACCCCCTAAATACATCACTGGAAGACATTAGAAAACTTCTATCAACAATAGAAAGTTTGCCCGTTGCAGAATTTGAGTAGACTTTTTTCACCACTAAGATTATTATAACATTGTAAAATGGGATTGGCAGGATAATATTGAAGCCAGTGCACGCAAGGGCGCCACCCCAGCACTTTCAATGGACATCATGAAGTGGACATTTATTTATTTTTTAAACCTTTCTTTTGCGTAAAAATTTTATATTTTGTGACAGACTAAATCTGATAGCTTTACACTTAGAAGAACTTATTGTTCGTGGCATTGCCTAGTTAAAAGCTACAACAATTTAAGGAGCTCAATAATTCGTGTTTGCATCTGAAAAATGAAAAACAAAGAGAACATAACAGATGTGCAATTTCTACTGTCTTTTCAGTGTACATCCAACACGTGATCTCAGATTTATATACGTCTGGTGTGATCACTGTGGCAATTTCGCATCTGTGACTATTATTATCTGTATCTTGCAGAGCGTGGATGTCAAGTGACATAGTATGAGCCGATCCTAAAGCCGGTGATTTTACGTAAGAAAAATGTAAAGAAGTGAATAAGAATAGAAAACCACACTCTGAGGAAACTAAGTCTTAAGTACTAACACACGAAAAAAGAACAAAATCAGAATTGCCATGCCAATTCATATAGTTTCTACGAATTTATTTTACATGTTCACATTTCGAGTAAGTTATTACTAATTCTCTACGCAACCACGTACCGACTACAATTTCAAACTACCATTTAACAGCACGTCTGAATTTCAGGAACATTCCTAGGGTAAACTCGATTGTTTCATAATATAGTTATAAACCATCAAAAGTAACATGTACCATTTGATAAATATAGCATTTCTGGCTACCCTGCTTTCCTAGCGAGGGATACGCTTCAAACAGCAGGAGAAGCATGAGCGAAGCGTGCTTTTGACACTGAGAGAAAGTTCCAACCTGGCCTCACAGCTCCTTTAACACACGGAAAGCAGAATTTATTATACTTGTGCTGTTGGAATTCGTTGCCATCTTAACCGATGGGAACGCGTGCTGAGGAGGCCTCAGGTGGAGGAATTCTGGGAAACCAAGCAGCGAGAAGTGACTGACAAGCAGCAGGTATTACTCATCTCTCACCACTGACAAAGAGAAGCCAGTCTGGCCTCTTCGGCTAAGACATTCTACAATCTCATGCTCCGGAGTCTTGACCTATTGAAAGGCTGCGCTATATGCTAGACTATGGCCCCTGGTATATATTAAACGCTGTTTTGTGTCATGGAAAGTAATTTATTTATTTTGGAAACAAGAACAATAATTTACATATATTTGTATTTTTATGGAGAAATATACATGAGGCCTGGCCTCACCTGCCTCACCCGATGGGCCGCTTCTGCTATATATATATATATATATAGAAATTATTAACTAATAAATACGAACATATAAAAATGTATTTTGAAAAAAAAACAAGAAAAAGTGTTGTATTAGCCGGGACTTTTCACTCAAGAAGATGACGTTTTGACCAGACGTCCACGAAGGCGACCTGGCAAAAGTTGCTTTCGAATTTGTATTTACAGTGCATGTGTTACGTAAAAAGTCCGGTCACGTGTCTTATTTTTTTGTTATCTTCTACTACTTTAAAACGTATGAAAAATTTCGTGGTTATAGAACCACTAAAAATACATAACATATATCTTTTTCGAGTCAATTGTTGTCTTAGTTTTTTTAATTCAATTTTCAAATTTTCTAACCTCTCTAAAAATTTGGATTTGGGGCAACATAAATGAAACAATTGCCGTCTTTTAGAGCTTGAAAAAATCTTCAATTAAAAAAAAAAGAAGATCATCGTAGGTGCAAATCCTACCGAGATATCGCAAAATACCAAAAACATACTTTAATTTATTTTGTAGTTAGGTTAGCATCTTTTGAGCTGAAATTTGGCGGAGAGCTTTCATTTTTTTTACTGAATATGGTAGTATTTTTTATCACGATTTCTTCCAAGGCACTTTTCACCATCTTATACTGCTAGACCCTTTGAAGAATCCATTAAATGGTGCCAATATATTATTGATAAATACAACATCTGTGATAAGAATTACAGGGTGCTCCTAAACTTTAAGCAATAATTTTTAATTTGATATTTGCCTTCATGTGCACTGGCTACGGCCGTGAATTTCAAAACGGGACAGGAAAAGCACCCATATTAAAATTTGGCTGGCGGCCATAATGAGTTTCACCAGCTGAATATAGGGATGCTGCCTAAACTATTGTAGCCACTAGTTTGCCATCTCGCCAAGGAATGCCATTCCTCAGACATATGACGGACTATGGCCAGAGCTGCCTGTTCAACCCTTTAAAAATATATTATGTTTTAATGGAACATATTCATAAATAAATATACTTATTCATAAATAAATATTTATATATTTCACCTTAAACTCCTTGTCTTTCAAACTTGTACGTTACCACACATTTATAGATGTAAAACCATTTTCCAACATGCCTCTCCAATATACTCTTAGTTCTTAGACTATATTCCGATTTAAGTATGTTAAGTGCACATGAGGCAGTTGTCAAAAATACACATGAATAAATATCAATGTAATAACTAGGGACATAAATCTTCATATGATTGAAGACATTTCTCATGGCTAATTTGGAATGAGGCTGAAACGTGAAAACAAAATTCACAAAGAAAAATTCGGTTTTACATTAAAACTTGTTAAAAATTAAAGTTAGTTCATATTGCTCTACAAATACTCCTATTTCACTATTTTTAAGATCACTATTGTTTAGGCAAACTTTTAATAGGCACCTTGACGTATTAACCTTAAATTTCACAGTGTTGTTGTCAATACTGCTGATAATTAGAGGATAAAGAGGCTACTAAGGAAAATCATTAGGAAATAGCCTTTCATATCATATTGTTGCCACATCTCGCTGACAATCTTTCTGTCATGTTTGTTGTCAGTGTCTGCAAAGAATAATACAGTGAGAACATCCACAATGCAATATCTCACAGTGCAGCAGGAAACTTTGCCATGGTTCGACAAATTTTAGGTTTGTAATTCCTTGAAGCAAAGAACAGAAGCACACGAAACTTTGTTTTTGGCTTCGTTGCGAACGACTGACAGAAAACTAAAAGCGATCCCCTCCCTAATTCATCAACCGACTTAGAGGGAGGTCTATCATAATCTGAACACTATTGTTTTAAGATTTGTCATCATCTGTGTAAGATTTAAAAAAAATGGAAATGGTAAATGCAGTAAGTGGTAAAATTACGAGAGCTTTATCCTTAGCTAAATGATAATAGACAAAGGTGAGTATCCAAAGTGTTGTGATGTGGGTTGCGACTGGATTCCGTGCCCGTTCGTGTCTTCTACTCATTGACGGACATGTGACCAGCCAACGGTACATCGACAATGTGTTGGACCCGGTTGTGGTCCATGCTTCGCCATGTTGCAGCCGTTCTGAACGCCCATGGTTGCCCCAAAGGCTACTAAACTTCGACAGTTCTATTCCCCTGTCACCACGTTGTCACGCATCGCACAGAACATTGATCGTGAATTAAAGTAAATTAAAACTCTTCAAATATTTTTCAAACGTATGATCCATCCACTTGGGAGTACACATACCCTGTATGGGTCTACGCACGAAAATCAATCTGTCTAAAGTGGAAAGGCATCACACAAGATTTTTAAAGATATTTAAAATATATAAAACATATATATTTATTTAACATACTGTATGTTTGCGTAGCAAAAGTACCTATTCACTAAACGTCAATTTAAATTTAATGAGCATGGAATAATATTGCAAGGTAGATTGCACTTAATTACTTTCATGTCTGGAAATTCAAATTACAAGAACTAAAACTCGCGTCAAGAATTGCAATGTTTTAATGCAAATAAGCCAAGAACAAACATAATTAGGAAATCACCTTCTTGAGGAATTAGTGCAACCTACAATGCTCTAAGTAAATGTGTTAAGGAACGTGATATACAAGTAAAGAAGTTCAGACTGCTTGTAACAATAGTGTTTCACATCTTGTGATGTAATAGTGCATGCTTTGAATGAACTTCCTCCTCTTCTTCTTCTCCTTTATTATTGAACGCTGTGATTTTTAGTTTGTCTATTTCTTTTTAATAAATAAAGTGAATACAGTGTGGGTCTCTAATTCCATACCGGTTACCAAATATGCTCCAAATTTTGCATATATTCTCCATTTGACCATAGAAAGATTGTAGACTACGTCTGATCCCAACGTATACAGTGAGGGGCATATTTTTTGAGCTGAGTAGCATTGTGAATCCTCAAATTTATACCGTTTAACTAACATGTATCAAACTTAATACGGTTCCCCGATGCGAATTGTAGACTGTATGATATATCTAAACTAAACTTAGTAGCCATTCCATGAGGTACTTTCCAAATAGGGTGGGCATATCAGCTAGTTATCTATGAAATCTATATCTAAAATACGGAATGCTTCATGAACAATTTTGAAGCTTACCTTTATCAAATTATATATTTAAAAAAAAATATAATAGTTTTAAAGCAAAAGAACTCACTGAAAACCAAGGAAACAATGACCAAATATTCAACAATATGTATTACATATGTATGTTTGAATTTTAAATCATAAAGTGCTAGAACTTTGTAAGTGCTGCAAACACTTTGAAAGCACAAGAACATACTTATGTGTAACATTCCTGTTACCGTCCATAAATTCATTTTTATCTTATCTGATGTGTAACATTCCAACCCAGTCTAATATACTTACTTTCTGGGTTGTTTGCTATATATGTACATTTCTAGTGTCGCCTGGTCTTCCTGAGGTGATATCTTCATATAAACACTTGCGATAAATGCAATAGGAATACAGCTATAATTAATTAAATTGTATCTTTAGGCACGTAACAGTTTTTATGCAAATAAGTTAAAAAGACACATATGAACTTTAATCTATGACATAGTTCAATATAACAGTTAAAAACACGTCATATTAACGTCCTATCAACGAAATCAAATTTTCGTCTGAATATAGATTGGTATTCAAGGTGTTTTCAACATGTAAAAGAGAACACGAAATAAAAGTTAATGACATTTAATTATCTTTTAATTATAATTTTTATTCAATTAAATGAGAAAGAATCTCAGGAAAAGATATCTATTCTACAGTTTAAAATAATAGTTATATACACGTCGTATTAACGTTTTATCAACGTTAACAAGTCTTTGTTGAATCCGAATTAAAATTAAACGTACTTTTTTCAACCGATAACAATATAAATCAACGAAATAAACTAAAAATTAACGTTGAAAATACGTTTGTGGATTACTGGGGTTAAAGTGTAAATGAAAATGATTTTTAAATAATAAAGTTTACCAAGTCTTAAACATTGTTGCCAACTAGTACATTAGTACACCATAGAAACGCGCTACAAAGGATAGTGTGTGAAGAACAAAAAGAGGTCGAGAATAAAAGACACCAAACCACTTAACACGGGCACACTCACACCAATGAAAACAAACTGAACCGTGTCGCCAGAGAACACAAAATGTTCAAAACGGGATAAGCGCCGGGCAAAAACAGCCTAAGTGCTGACCATCAGAACATTCCGGACGCTCCCCAGTGAAGCCTCGCCAATCTTCATTATCAAAAGGTGCCCCAATGTGTGTCTTTCCCCTAAAGAAGGGTAACAAAGAAAGAAAGAAAGTGAACTTCTCTTTCCAGTGGACAAGTGGGTAACGCTCGCGAAGAGTCAACAGTGACACTCACACTGGAAGACCGCTTTCACATACGCGCGAGAGCGGGGCGACAGCGAGTTCTTCCGCGCCCGCCTCGCTCTCGCTGATCCTTTCACATCAACGCGGGCATTGTCTACGCGGGAAATCTCTGCGAACAGGGTTGCTGTGTAACTAGTTTTATTGACGTGGTGGCAATGGACACACTGATGATAATATGACTACCAAGGGAAATTCCT